>OX463861.1:1483301-1776165 GCA_949825065.1 Odontocerum albicorne
CGCGTAATTCAAAACTACAGTATGTTGGTATGATGAGCTAGCTAGATCTTGGCCCTTGGGACTTAGTTGAGGAGTCAATGTGGCCCTTAGGATAAAAAGTTTGAAGACTCCTGATCTAATACAGTGGAACCTCTCATAACGAGCACCTCTCACAACGAGTAATTCGCATAACGAGCTAAACAGATTGTAAAAAAAATGCTCCCTTAATGAGCGACATTTCGCATAACGAGTGACGCAGAAAGGGGAAGTCCCATCTTCACGTCACTCACTTGTGAGTCGGGACTTCCGCGCCAGTGCGTCAGTCTCTGGTTAGCACTCCTTCCGCTAGCACGTTAGTGTCACATGTGATCACACATTTTTCCAAACTTGTGTTAAGACATTATTTGTATTTTTTTTTGTGCAAAGTTTAATAACCCTTGCAAAAATGTCCCTGAAGGAAAAACCACAAGAAGACAGCCATAAGAGAATAAAAGTAACTGTAGAAATGAAACGTAAAATCATTGAAAAGCGAGAACGAGGTGTGAGCGTGGCTGATCTAGCGCGCACATACAATCGGTCTACATCAACGATTTGCTCTATCCTCAAGAACAAGGACAAAAATATGCTTCAAAGGGAGTGTCGGAAGAACCGGCACCCACAGCGTTGTGAGGCACGGTGAAGCAGCAATCTCTGACACAAAGGCAGCAGAGAACTTCATCAGCGACTAGAAGAAGCTCGTAGATTCTGAGGGTTACCGGATTTTACTTCTAGTAAAAAAGAATTAATTATTTGTCATAAATTTATAAATAAAAAGCGAGTTATTTCGATTTTTTTATTGTTTTTTGCAAATCGCATTCCGGGTTGTTACGCTCCTTAACAATTTATAAGTATGTAATTTTATTTATTGTAAATAAATGTTAAAAAAAAAAATGAGTATTTTTTTCGGCATGGAACGCATTATCGTATTTTACATTGATTTATATGGGAAAAATTGTTTCGCTTAACGAGTGTTTCACATAACGAGTAAGATTCTGGAACGAATTATTCTCGTTATGAGAGGTTCCACTGTACAATGCTACCCAAATAGCAAAATACCTCAACTCGTTGTAACGTTGAAAAAAAAGACAATTTAGTGGACGACGTGCCTGCCTTTCGTGAAATATTTTATAAATTCCCACCGTGGGGGTAATTTATCTGTCACTGCAGATTTTTTGCAGATCCGAATCGGTAACCGGTCGATCGCCCGATCATTTTCTTTAATTTGCTTCTCTATTTGACCGATCTGACTGCGGAGACAAAAAATTAAAATAGACGCGAGTTTTCCGTCTGTTACGCGAGTCGCCATGGGAAAGAAGTGATGTCCTAACCACATTCAATAGGATTTTGAACCTTTTTACTCTTTTTTTTACTTATTGCTAGGAATGCAATTTACATTTAATCTTATGTCTTCCTGATATTCGATCCGTGGGTTTTTTTTCTAACTCCATTATTTTCTAGAGAAATAGTTGATAAAAACTCCAACTATAGATTTTGTTTCGTTTTTTTGCCGTATGGAGACTTACAGGAACAATGCTAAAAAAAGCACCTGTCGTGTGAATTTAAAAGTAAAACCTCAATTGGAAAGAAGGGTGAGGAATAATGAAGTTCCACTATTTCGCTTACATGCATACCTTCTTGTTCCTCTTGGTTTAGGTCGTATGACCTGTTTGTGACGGTGGGCTATCTTGGGATGATGACGTCCAGCTGTCTTTCCACCTTTTCGGCGGCCTTTCTAGTAGTCTCCTGCTGTTAGGGTTTTCAGTCTTAGCAATTTTTGCCAGTCTTATATCATCCATGCGGTCCACATGCTCCCTCCAGAAGCGCCTTCTGCTTCTTCCCCACCTCACTATATAGGTCTTCAACACCACAGACAGACCTTATCGTGTCAAATATAAATAAGCCACAAGTATTGGGTGTTAACATAAGTTGTGTCCGTTTTTTTCCAAATTAAAAATGAACACTAAAAATAAAAACAAAATGGTTAAGGTTATACGTCATTCGAAAGAAAATTTTCTGCTCTACAAGATATTGTGTTTGCTTTTACATTACGTATATTATTTTATTTGATTACAAGCCCTCAAAATGGAATGTCAAGTGGGACGAAAATGAGCATTTTCGACAATTCCTTCTGTTAACGTTCAATTGTCGAACGTTGATTTTTGTTGTTTTCACTCAGAACACGTGGGACCCAAGCGCCGAACTTCTGGACTTTTCCCATTGATTTAAGATGGCGGTATACAGTCATGTGACTACAATTCATCTGCTCAGCCAATTCTACGGTGGTTTGAAGGGGAGCTTCATGAATAATATGGTTTAAGCGGTCCTCATCGAAGTCCACTGGTCGTCCGGAACGTTCCGTGTCTTTCAGGTCGAAATTACCTTCTTTGAAACGCAAAAACCATCGACGAGCTGTCCTTTTATTCATAGCATCTTCACCGTACACTTCGCAAATATCGCGAGCAGCTTTGGCAGCTTTATTCCCTTGATTGAACGCGAACAAAAGGAGGTGTCGAAAATGGTCACTTTCGTCTACTTGACATTCCATTTTGAAGGGTTATAATCAAATAAAATAATATTTTTTGTTTATAGTTAAGGCATTAACGTTGTGAAGGCTTAAAGACATTGTAATTTATTTTTATCAAACACTGTTTATTCCACTTTTTTGTGACGGTATAACCCTACTGGTTTCAAGGCTTTCACCTCATCTTCAGGGGAGCGCAAATGAGGGGAGCGCAATTGAAATCGGTAAGGTTATATCGTCACAAAAAAGTGGAATAAACAGTGTTTGATAAAAATAAATAACAAAATAAAATAATATATGTAACGTAAAAGCAAACACAATATCTTGTAGAGCAGAAAATTTTATTTTCTTTCGAATGACATATAACCTTTACCATTTTGTTTTACTTTTGGTGCTCATTTTTAATTTGGATAAAAACGGACACGACTTATGTCATTAAAAGTAAAATGCTTATTTTAACTAAAAACATCGTGAATGAAAGAAAAAAAGTAAAATGTTGAAACGGGAATGTATGATATGTGGATGATGGCAAAGTGGCGTTAGCGAAGAATGGAAATTAATTACAGCGTATGCTAAGTGAATTGTACTTGTAATTTATTATTAAATATTCTAATGTGAAGTTCCGTAAAGTTAAAACCGAAACCTTTGATATATTAAGAGAACTTAAACTTCCTCCTCGAACGGTACATCTTACATCTTATTGCGAGTAAAATCCATTACTTTTCAGAGCAGCAAAAATAATTATGCACGCTTTTTCATCGATGCATTAAATTTGTCTGAATGCAACTTATTTCATTTGTCAAGTCCATTATTTAATCGATTTGTTCCAAATACAACGGTCGTATTTTGTGATAATGCAATTCCTCTCGTCAGACGGCTGATACAACATCCATACCTCGCTTTACGGACTCTCTCTTAACGGACTATCGCTATAACGGTATAGAGAAAATTATCAAATTCGTTTTACGTTTCTAATTTTTTAAAGTTTTTAAATTGGAATTTGTGCGAAATTAATCCTTCCTTCCCTGTAATGTGTAACTAGTACACATTGCTTCTAAAAACTTTCATATCTCTATAAATGTAATAAATACTGCGTTCAGATTTTAAATATTCCTCCGTAATACATTTACGCATTGAATGAAAAAATAATATTAACAATAATTAGCACTTATCGGCCACATCAAAGATATTTTGTGAAATAAATTCACCAATACAATCAAACGTGTGCCAGTGTGTGACGTAGGTATATTCATTCTAAAAAAACGCTATGGGTGAGGAAGCGACGCTATTCACGTCTCACTCTCACTCTACTTCGGTATATGGGAACGCAATAAATATAATCTTAGTTCTCTCGCTTCAGTAGCTCGCGGGCTTTAGTTTGAAGTGGTTGCTTCGCCCGTTTTGTGAACGTCGGTCGATGTTTTTTTTTTCATGTTTTCAGCAATTAAATTTTAATTATTGTCACTTTTGACTCCGAATTTAATTAATTTAAGCGATTGGCTATGAATATTCTTATTTTTCCGATTTTAAATCGCTCATTTTTACATGTGTATTGAATACTCAGCACCGGAACGCGCAGATGTTTTTAGCACAGGAAGCGAAAGGTTAACTAGGATCCACTCTTAACCTTATCCCTGCCAAGCATAGAGAGAGTGGTATGTGTACCTGTAGGCTAGTCTTTTTTGACATTTTTTTTTAATTTAAAAAACATCCATAGGTATAGTATTGTATTACAATATTACAGTACAACCTGGCGGGCTTATTGCCGTGTGGAAATATCTTCATACCAACCAGAAAAATGTTAAGAGGCCTTAAGTGAAAACCAGTCTGGAATCCTTTTTCAAAAAAATCTAGTTTCCAAAGGGGATCGAACCCGACAATGCAATCTCTAACTCGTTTGATAACCAATTGGTGCTCAAAACGTTGTTTAATTCATTGATCCGTAGTAAACTAGAAAGCAATGCTTGCATTTGGAGCCCGGTGGGGGCGCAGAACTCGCTCATGGTGGAGAAAGTACAAAAAAAATATTTACGATATCTGTATATGAGAGAGTTCGGTGTCTATCCATGGCTTTATCCTACTCAGTTCCTGCTGGGCATGCTCGAGTATAACTCCTTGAGCGTAAGAAGAGATGTGCGTCTCCTGGTATACGTTGTCAGACTCGTTCTAGGAGCTGTGAGCTGTCCAGCATTACTACAAAGATTAGCGTTAAATGTTCCTAACAATTACACTAGACTGCGCCGGCAAGAACTGTTTTCAATAACATACGCAAGAACGGGTCTTCCAGCCGCTATGCCTGTTGGAAGGGCCTTAACTCTTCTGAAAGGGACTGCTTCGGATATTGACATATTTCATATCACATTACCAAAAGCAAAAGTAAATTATCTTCTTAGATTGAGCGCGTTAGAAGGCGCTCATCAACATACCTAAATGACTGTGAATATATGTGTGTAATATGTTTGTGTGTATATACTCGTTTGTATGCATATGCATTATTTTTTATTTTATATAATTTTTTAACTTATTTTTTTTTCCTCTTTGTAATTTTTCTTCTCTTTTGATGTTTTGTATTTTCAAAGTAATTGGGCTAAGCCTGTTTTGAAAAAATAAATAAATGCATAACAAAATTAGAATGAAAGGATCGAGTGAATGATATTTTGAAAGAAGGGGACGTAGAAAGTCAGAGAAATAGTCGTTGTATGAGGTGTATGGATGTGGAATAGGGGAAAGATGTGTATCGAGATAGGAAACTCTGGCGCTCTGTCATATCTGCATATAAGAAAATGGTGTGTTAGTTCACATATGTATGTACTATATATATATGTTTTCAGGGACGAATCTCTTCCGTAAAGCGAGGAATGTGTGTATTCTGGATATTCAGAATCGCGAGATGCATGCCCCCGAGTGTTGAACTTCACAATAAAAGAACCTATGAAGTCAGCTGATGCCGAAACCGTTTGCGGTCGAAATTGCCAAGGGTTTAATAAACCCGTTTTTTTTTTCAAATATTTTTTCCCCCCATCGGACGACCAAAGTTTGCTGAACGAATTGCTGCTTTACTTATAAATTTCCGCCAACTTATTATAAAAAATCTGTCAAGATGAGATAAACGAGAGCAGTATTTAAATGCCGACTATTATTTATGACTGTGACACGTGGACGTGGAATAAGACTATTATGAGTCGAATAAAGACTGTAGTAATGCCCGCACTAAGAAGATGACACGGGGAGGCAATGTATGACAGTATACGGCAGTGGTTTCCAAACTTTATGTCACTACACCCCCCTTTATTTTACGAAATAATACAGACACATTTTTAAATGATAAAAAAATGTATTAATACAAAAAATTAAAACGTTTTTGTCAGAATAATAACAAGGTTTTACTACATATATATGTTCTTCTCCCTGGCTCCATCCCAACTCACTGTCTGCGAAGACTGTTAGGGTCAGCTCTCCTCGTCCTCAGGTTGTATGCTCTTCTGTCCCGGACTACGTCCCCCAGGCCGTGCCTCTGCATCAGGTTATCTTTTGAATTCTTTGGTCTTCCTCTGGTTGTTATTCGAGGAAGATCCATCGAGATTGCCTGGTTCACAATGTGATCGAGTGCTCTCGCCTCCCCTCCATCTTGATGTCGATATCTGTAACACCTAGGCTTGCACGAATGCGTGAGCTTTTTATTTTGTCTCTTAGGGACACACCAGCTGACCATCTTAGCATGCGCATTTCAGCAGTTTCTAGTTGCCTGGAGTAAGAGTTATACATCGTCCAGCATAACATTCGGTGCCATAGAGGAGTGCGGATCTGACAATCGTTTTGTATACTTTTTCTTTTAACTTTACTGGCATTTTCGGATCCCATAGAACTCCCGTCATTGATCTAAACTTCATCCATCCCACACTAATTCTATGTGTTACATCTGCTGCACATCCTCCATCGCTATGGATGAGTGACCCAAGATACTTAAAGGAGTCACAATTTGGTAATGTTACTCCATCCATTTGCATTACTACTATACATATATATTGTTATTCACTTTTAAATTAATTTGTTTTTAATGCGATGGATGTGCATATTTATTAGCACAAAGTGTATCAAATCTACGAATAGGTGCTATTGAGGAGAGGAGAGTGCTACTCTTAGCTCTTTTTCTACTACTAAACTTCTTGTTCTTTTAGGCCTGTTGGCCTGTTATGGTCCTGCATCATTGTTTCCCTCTTACGACGTCGACTGCCAGCTGTCTTTCCATCTTTTGGGAGGTCTGCTTGCTTGGGGGATACTGTCCCTGACCATTCTTACGGCTCTTGGTTCCGCCATTCTGGATACATGTTCGTTCCAGAACCTTCTCTGTCGTCCCCATCTGACAATATCTTCAACTTCGCACATCCTTCGGATTTCTGTGTTTCGTACTCTATCACGAAAGGTTTTACCAGCGATACTCCTGAGTACCTTCATTTCGCTTGTTCGAAGGAGATTTTTGGTTCTGACAGTGTCTCAATTTTACTTGGAATATGTTTATAAATTTCATAAAGATGAATAATCATTTAAATATTTTTTTGCGACCATATAACTTAATTTATTTACTTTTGTCTGGTTGGTTGGTTGGAAGAGAGTCCGACTGGTTGTTTTTTGCGATGAAATGTTGAATAAAATCAATAAAATGAACCATCTCTGTTATCTCCTACTGAAAACACGTGGCATAATTAATAGTTGAGTGTCAATTCTAACGTTTTTTTTCTGTTTCAGGTAAGTACAAAATCGACAAATCAACAACAATTATTTATCAAGAAATTGTGGTAAGTTCTTTGTTTTATTGAGGTGGAATCTACATTTAACGATTATCACAGTTATCTAGTTGGCAAGACGCCTGTCTTCCGAAGGTACAGAACTTCCGAAGGTACAGAACAAAGGACGATTACTCAAAATATGCTCACCATATCGAATTTCTCACGGTGTGCAATTATAGAAAGCCTCGAAACAAGAATCCATTGCGATATTCCTACTAAAAGTTTTTCAAAGTAGCTTTAACTGTCCTGCGATATTTGAAGCACTAAATTTATATGTACCTATATAACCTCAGATATCTATGGTACAGAACAAATGGCGATTACCCAAAATATGCTCACTATGCCGAACTTCTCTCACGGTGTGTAACTATAGAAGCCTCGAAACAAGAAGGCAAGAATCCATTGCGATATTCCTAATAAAGGTTTTCCAAGGTTGCTTTAACTGTCCCGCGATTCTAGAAACACTAAGTTTAGATGTACCCAATAAATATAGCCGTGCAAGGAATCACCCTCTGTTCTACATACCAACTTACAGGACGAATATCATGGCTAAACACTCGATCACGCGTGGTATAGAGATATTGAACCAACTGAATGACACTGTTGATATATTCTCGGTACCGTCTAGCAGTATGAGAAGAATCCTGGCTGATATTCTTCCTAACGAATAAGGTAACGCTAGAAGCAGACCCTCTTTGTGTAACAGGAGAAATCCGTGCAAAGTGGTTAAAAAAAAAAGTCCAGGGTTTTTGGGTTCGATTTTCGTTGGTACCTAGATTTCTTTTTTTAAATCTTTGCCCGCCTGTTCTTAAATGTTTTCATGATTATATATGAACACTACACAATACACTACACCTAAAGCCGAATGTTACTATCACGTATCGAAGACCTGCATTAGTTTCTTTTAGTTTATCTACGCTAGGTGAGTTTTCTGCGGTGTGATTACCAGATAATGAAGAAACATTAACAAAACAAATATACCTTGCAAATGTGAATGGAAGACGGTGTTGTAAAAGACCAAGAAAAAAATGTATGGTTAGATCGAGTGTACGAAATTTTAAAAGAAGGAATCGTAAATCTTATGCAATGTATGAGAATATGTATGGATGTAGATGAGACAAAGGATGCTTGTCACGATGGATAAATCGTGTAAAATCTGTCGCTTCCTCGTCTCTGTCTACCCCGATAGGGCTACAGCGTGATAGTATTTATTTTATTTATTTATTTTACACATGGAAAGAAATATACATAATTGGCTAGAAAACAACAGATAATTTAATTTGGACACAATTTTAATATATATGTATAATAATATTTTTAATCTGTCAATAAAAGTTGGTTCAACTCTCGAGTCAGGGCGCCCTTGAGGAATGTCTGCTCTCTGAACAGCGCTATATAAATTATCATTTTATTAATATATTATATTATAAATTATCTCTTAACATATTTCTGGTAGGTTTAAGGAGATTGCTAAATAGCAATAAGCCCGATAGGTTGTGCACAATTCTGTGAAGATCATCATAAATAAGTTTTGTATGATACAGTTTAACAGACCTCCGTGGCCTTGTTGGTAAGACACTTGTATGCTAACCCGGGGTTCCGGGTCCTATCCCCATTTAAACCCCGGTTTAAAAAAAAATTCAACTCTTGTTTTCACTTAAGGCCTCTTAAACATTATTTTGCAATAATAATAATAAAAAAATGACAATTTATTTAGCGCCGTTTAGAGAGCAAACTTTTCTCAAGGGCGTTCCGACTCAGGATTCGAACTTACTTTTACCATAAATGTTGATAAGACCTCTCAAAAAGGATTGTCTTTAAGTGCTTCCTAAAACTGCAAACGTTACCCATATGTCTGACAGACTATTCCACAACACAGAACCAGCAACGGCAAAAGTGGTTTCGGCTCTACCATAATACCCCGTCCTATTTGATTAATTTAGAACAAACAATGTACAAGGGATATCCAGAAAGTAAGTGTACTGAATTTTTGTAGGTTACAATTTTTTTTATTTAAACAAAAAAATTACGTGGTTACCGTAGTACATATGTAAGCTATTTTTCGACATAGTCGCCATTTCCTCTCAATGCAGGTGGTGAAGCGGGGTATCAACTTTTTGATGCCTTCCTCGATGTAGTTTCCCGCCAACCCATCCGTCCACTTCTCCACCTCCTCCTTTACCTCCATGTCGGTTGAAAACCTTTTTCCACCCATGTGCAGCTTCAGGGAGGTAAAGAGATAGTAATCTGAAGGTGCTAGGTCAGGGGAATGCGCGGGATGGTTCAGGACATCCCATTTAAACGAGGCGAGCAGTTCCTTCGTGGCGTTGGCCGTGTGTGGTCTGGCATTGTCGTGCAGCAGGCAGACTCCCTTTGTCAGCATGCCTCTTTTCTTGTTCTGAATCGCCCTCCGCAATTTTTTTAGGGTCTCACAGTATCTTGCAGAGTTGATGGTCTCCCCTTGAGGCATATATTCAATTAAAATTATGCCTTGACAGTCCCAAAACACGGATGCCATGATTTTCTTGGCTGAAATTGTGGTTTTGAACTTTTTGGCGGAGGGTGAAGAGGTGTGACGTGACCGTTTTTAAACTCGCGACACCACTTGTACACACTCGTACGATTCATAGCTTTATCACCATATGCAGTTTTCACCTCATTATAAACCTCAACCGGAGGTTTTCCCTTCCAAACGAGATAACGGATGACGCCGCGTATTTCGCACTTGGCGGGAGATTGGATTGACATTTTTCACGAAACGTGTTGTCGCGTCGACACTTCTCAACGTACTGACCTCGAACCGGTCTCGTTGCGGAGGGTAAGGGTCAGGCTACACGGAAGTGTAGCCAACATGTCGAAAATAAAATCCACTCGGTCGTGAGAGCCTCAGTACACTTACTTTCTGGATACGCATAGTATTAGGTGAAGAAGAAATCGACTTCGAAGTTATACTTCTTTCTGATCGAACATCCCTCAGACACAGATTCGAGACACAATGGAGACATCCCATTATGGGACTTGAATACAAGAAGACAGTTTGAAATCAATCCATTTGCGACATTTAAGCTAGTGTAGACTTAAATATGACAATATTTATGACTACAATATATCAACCTAGCAATTGCGTTAAAAACAGACAAGAGTCTATTGGATGTTAACATAAGTTGTGTCCGTTTTTTTTTTCAATTAAAAAATGAGCACCAAAATTAAAACAAAATGGTAAAGGTTATACGTCATTCGAAAGAAAATTTTCTGCTCTACAAGATATTGTGTTTGTTTTTACGTTACATATATTATTTTATTTGATTACAAACCTTCAAAATGGAATGTCAAGTAGACGAAAGTGAGCATTTTCGACACATCCTTCTGTTCGCGTTCAATCGAGGGAATAAAGCTGCTCGCGATATTTGCGAAGTGTACGGTGAAGATGCTATGAATAAAAGGACAGCTCGTCGGTGGTTTTTGCGTTTTAAAGACGGTAATTTCGACCTGAAAGACACAGAGCGTTCCGGACGACCAGTGGACTTCGATGAGGACCGCTTAAACAATATTATTCATGGAGATCCCCTTCAAACCACCGTAAATTGGCTGAGCAGATGAATTGTAGTCACATGACTGTATACCGCCATCTTAAATCAATGGGAAAAGTCCAGAAGTTCGGCGCTTGGGTGCCACGTGTATTGAGTGAAAACAACAAAAATCAACGTTCGACAATTGAATGCTAACAGAAGGAATTGTCGAAAATGCTTACTTTCGTCTACTTGACATTCCATTTTGAGGGCTTGTAATCAAATAAAATAATACATGTAACGTAAAAGCAAACACAATATATTGTTGCTTTTACGTTACAAATATTATTTTATTTGATTACAAGCCTTCAAAATGGAATGTCAAGTAAACGAAAGTGAGCATTTTCGACACCTACTTCTGTTCGCGTTCAATCGAGGGAATAAAACTGCCAAAGCTGCACGCGTTATTTGCGAAGTGTACGGTGAAGATGCAATGTAGAGCAGAAAATTTTATTTCGAATGACGTATAACATTTACCATTTTGTTTTATTTTTGTTGCTCATTTTTTAATTGGAAAAAAAACGGTCACAACTTATTTTAACACCTAATATAATTTTTTGTATCGAGCAAATCAGAATAATTACAGTTATAACTATCCAGGTGCGACACAACAAATGAATTAATAAGGGCTCCTAGTTGGTTGGTTAGAAGAGTTTGCCACGTCGCAATAATCCCGCCAGGTTGTACTGTATACTACTAAAGTATAATACAATACAAAACAATAACAGGCCTGTATAACGCAGAGCTATTCAATAATCAGAAGAAAAAAAAAGTCCCGTTTATCGCTAGTTCCCTTGACACGGTTAGCTACTGTAGTTACAATATACAATACATATTCGTGTAACAGTATACTTATAGAGTGCAGTGATCCACACGTATCAGTTTACACCTGACAGTAGCGGGAATCAATTATTATAAGTTAACTGGATGATAATACGGTGTCATGTATTGATCTAGGTTTAAACTTTTTGTCGCTATTACTCGTATAAATTATAAAGCTCTAAGACACGAAACATTTTGGTATAATATTTTTAGCGATTTATTTATTTCAACACTTTGTATAGGCATACGAAAATACCATCACGTCATTTCTCTGTCGGGGTAGGCAGAGAGGACACGGCGTCAGACTTTCGTATCTCGACACATACGAGGGCGGTCCGATAAGTTCTTAGCATCACCGCCCGATGGCACCACTATCGCAAGAGCATTTTTTTTTATCGCGTAGTACATTCTCGTTGACAGCTACTGTCAAAATTTCAGCCGAATCGGACGCGTAGTTTTGTTTTGACCGCGTGTGGAAGCGAACGTGTCCGCGGATTTGAGAAAAATGGAAAAAGAGCAATATCGGTCGGTGATTCGATTCTTGTTTTTGAAAGGGAAATCGCGCAGCGAAATCAAAGAGCGCTTGGATGCTGTGTACGGTGACTCTTCTCCTTCGATGGCGATCGTCAAAAATTGGTTTAACTCTTTCCCCGCGGGGAGCACAAACGCCTGTGATCTGACGACAATCCAAGTTTCAAATCACAAATACTTAAAAAAAATGACACAAAACCGGAATAAAAATTGAACTAAAATTTAAAATAATCTTTATTCTAGCGACATCTCTGAAAACCTTGTCAAATAATATATTAGTTTATGAGATATTGTTGAATAAACAGAGCGCCGAATTTTTTTGGTTTCTCAATATTTCCAGCATTAACGAATTTCCAGCATTAACGACCTGTCGCGCGGATCGAGTGCTGCGATGAGTCTCTCTTACGTAAATAAACATTACCAAGTCTCTCTTACGTAAATAAACATTACTAGTGCTATATGCATTTGATTGGGTGAGTGTCATGAAGCATTGATTTGATCGTAGCATTCCTTTGTTTATTTTACGTAATGTTAAGTTTATCTCCTTTATTTAATGAGTCTCCTTAAGAGTAATGACTATTATTTATTATCAGAAAATTACTTAAGTGTCATGTTTACTTGGTGTTGTAATCAAATATCAGTGGTTCTAAACAAAATATGTGTTTAAACTTAGAAATTAAAAAACGCTGAAATTGTGCCGCGCACAGGATTCGTGGAATTTGATTTTTAACGCGGTGAACAGGTTAATACAGCTTTAAATCGTCTTTTTTTTATTTACTTCTTGAAAAAAGGCCTTATATGCTTAAGGCCCGTTCTCACGGTTCAAGTTTAGTTGATCAACAAAAGTTGAACACGACTTGAATCAGTTTTTGTTCACACGTTTCAATAGAAACTGATTCATGGGCCGTTCTCACGGTTCAAGTTTAGTTGACCGATTATAGTTGATCACCAAAAGTTGAATGAAATCTGTAGTGAGAACATTTGTTTCAATAGAGTTGATCAACTTTTTAGTTGATCAAGAAAAGATTGACCCAGTCAAACTTTATCGTTCAAGTTATGAGTCATCCGCCATTTGCTTTCAAGTTGAAACCTGTCTTGAAACGTGTGAATTCACGTTGATTGTCAAGTTCGCTTTCAGCTCGATAATTATAAAAATAAAGATGCAAAAGAAAATGCTTTCGACACCATTTTTAACTGAATTAAATTGAAACAATTTATTGAAACGTGTAAACAAAAACTGATTCAAGTCGTATTCAACTTTTGTTGATCAACTTTAATCGGTCAACTAAACTTGAACTATGAGAACGGGTGTGTATTCAACTTTTGTTGATCAACTATAATCGGTCAATTAAACTTGAACCGTGAGAACGCGCCTTCACTACAGATTTCATTCAACTTTTGTTGATCAACTAAACATGAACTAGCATAGCTACCCCAAGTTTTGAAAGCGTCCGTCGCATATCACCGCTAGATCCAAAATAATCCGATGCAAATTTGTTTCCTGTCCGGTGACAGAAGCAATCAGCTGCTCTGTATCTGCACCGTTACAATGCAATGACTGCAAATTGATGTAATCTCGTCTGAATTAGTTATACGTAATGCCGAAATTGCTGTCGTCTGCGGTCACGGGTGCCTCGCTTCTGCTAGCCGCAGCAGACTGGATGCAAAAACTATTATATACAATATTATCGATTGTCTGTCGGGGGGCGCTGACACTTGGCACACTTTGGTTGACTGGCTTATTGTGTGGGAAATTTTCATTTTTTTCGCGTGCACCATTATCATCTGTTGTTCACCCTTTTGTTGGTCATCTATTGAATGGCAAGATCGACAGAGTGTATGATACAGTCAAACACCAGAATCTGCGAGACCCATTAGATGAAGGGGTTTTGATAGTGGGGTTATATGATAACCATGGTCCCATAAGTCACACTAACGTGTCTATAAACCAAGAATTGGGAACGAAAACAAGTATACGGAGAGAAACACACTGCGATATAGAATCGTTTTTTATCTCGCTTTTTGAAGATTGTCAAAGACAGTGCGAGTCTGCCAACTGGTTCCAGACTCCAGATCCAAACGGCATGAACACCAAAAGCCAACGTGAGGAAGGAAGAACGATAAACAGGTGACCTTAAACAACTTCCTCAGTATATTCGCTACGTTGCAAGTTATTTTCTTTCTTACCCTATGTCAAACTTTATGTCTTTCGTTTCTTTACATTTCGGCGTGCCACGCGACTTTATCTTATGCCCTTCATCCCTTTACAATTCGGCGTGCCACGCGACTTTATCTTATGTCCTTCATCCCTTTATAATTCGGCGTGCCACGCGACTTTACCTTATGTCCTTCATCCCTTTACAATTCGGCGTGCCACGCAACTTGACCTTATGTCCTTCGTCCCTTCACAATTCGGCGAATCAAGCGATCTCAAACCTTATGTTCTTCGTCCCTTTCGCACTTCGGCGAGTCATGTGACGTTAAACCTTATGTCGTTCGTCCCTTTACAATTCGGCGTGTCACTCAACGTTGAACTTATGGCTTTCATTCATTTCCGATTCGACGTGTCACACCACGTTGAACTTTATATTCTTCGTCCCTTTACATTCCCGCGTGTCACGCGACGTTGAACCTTATACCCTTCGTCCCTTTACAATTTGACGTACTTCGTCTCTTTCACAATTCTGCGTGTCGTACAATGTTGAACCCCGTGTATTTTGTCGCTTTAGCAATTCGGCGTATCACGTGACATTGTTCACTGTCTCCTTTGTCTCTGACATTTCGGTATGTCGTCGAAAAAAGGAAATGTCGAATAAGCATACCACAATCCCATGTGTAACAAAATATCTAACCTGTAAAATGTGTATTTGATGGGTAAAACCCAACATCACAATGATTATCTCATACTATACGATTAACTCGTACGTTTCCGAGTTATTTTATAACGTTCCTGAACTGTTATAAAACGGTGCTTGTAAATAAAATATTCATGAAGTGAACTACTTACTACTCCACTAAACACATTTTATATATATTTTTCAAATAAAATGTTGCTTTAGACGAAACAATACCGCCCCGATACATCAACTGACAGCTGATGTCTGGACTATAAAATCTTCACTCACGACTATTATTGATTCAACAGTACATCAGTACGTGGATAAAGAGAAATGGTTTCAATTTTTAAATGCAATTGTTACTGCGCGCGCCTCACAATAATAATGTCAAGTGAGCGATATCTGTTTTTAGATTTTACTTTTTTTTTCACTTTATATAAATATGTCATTTTTGTTGTAACTAGGCCTTCTTGGACTAGTTGGTATAACGCCTTGGAAGGCAGATTTTTTTTAAAGCATGATTTATGTATGACTTTTACTTGAGTCCTTAAATTTTTTTCTGTTTGTCGGAAGATATTGTTAATTGGCAGTAATCATACAATCGCCAGGTTGTGCTCTACACAACGAAAGTGGAAATTTATTTTTATTTTTCATCAACGGTACAATATGCCTTGCAAAATTATTTACTAAATCTTAAATTAAAAAAAGAAAAAACTAAAATTATAACAATTCAACAAAACTAAATAAAAAGACACGTCAACGAAGGGGATCTTCATGAATAATATGGTTTAAGCGGTCCTCATCGAAGTCCACTGGTCGTCCGGAACGCTCCATGTCGTTCAGGTCAAAATTACCGTCTTTGAAACGTAAAAACCATCGACGAGCTGTCCTTTCATTCATAGCATCTTCACCGTACACTTCGCAAATATCGCGAGCAGCTTTGTCAGCTTTATTACCTCGATTGAACGCGAACAGAAGGAGGTGTCGAAAATGCTCACTTTCGTCTACTTGACATTCCATTTTGAAGGCTTGTAATCAAATAAAATAATATACGAGTATGTAAAGTAAAAGCAAACACAGTATCTTGTAGAGCAGAAAATTTTCTTTCGAATGACGTATAACCTTTACCATTTTGTTTTACTTTTGGTGCTCATTTTTAAATTGGAAAATAACGGACACTACTTTTGTTAACACCTAATACGTAATTAAGCAAGTACACGAGTCAAAATGATAAAAATATGAACATTTAACAATATACACAGTTGATTATACAATACCGCGCGAGTCAGCTGCCCGCACCTCACAACACCAATTTAACAACAAATTCAATACTTTATTAATCAGCATACTTTCATATCTCAACAGACTATGGTAAAATATATCGGCATTCTCAGCAAATTGATTTCCCAAAAAATCCATTGTATATATAGCGGAATCTTGTTAGTAATTGGAGTTATTTTGTTTACGTTAGAAAAAGCCCTATTGTGAATATGGACTGAAATAACTCGAATTACCAACAATGTACAAGGGTGTGTGCTGAAAAACATCTGATGTCCTCGCGGCCGGGATCGTCCTCCATTGGTGAGGGTGTATCTCGACCTTGGGGATGTTACGAGATTTGTTTTGATAGCTTCTCTTTTAAAAGTATTTTCTTCGACATTATCCTGAAATATATGTGTAATATCAGGATATGTGTATGTATATGTACATACTATGTTGCTGTCAATACACCTATTGTATATTTAATTAATATAGAAAACGCTTAACAATTTTTGAAAATTTAAGTGCGAGTTGATGATTGTATGTAAACAAAAAAAAAGTTAATCGTTCGCTATTATTTTGTTGCTCAAAGGTAATAATTTAAATGTCTGTTCAAAGTAGTTATAATTACTGTAACAAAACTGCGCTATCTTTCCTCCGATATCTAAAAAAAGTAAATATGTGACTTGTTTCCTATTTGCTGTGAACATCCAAATAATAACTTTCTGCTTGTTCCACTTTTTTATCGTTATAACCCTGCCGGTTTCAAGGCTTTCACCTCATCAGCCGGTAATTGAAACCAGTAGGGTTATACCGTTACAAAAAAGTGGAATAAACAGTGTTTGATAAAAACAAATTACGAAGTCTTTAAACCTCCACAGTGTTAATGCTTTAAGTATAAATAATATATTAAATCTAATAACTTTCTGTCGAAGTTGACATTGAACTAATATTTTAGTACGATAAGAGCAACAATCTTTGGATGCATTATTCTTGTTCAATTTATAATTACAGCGATACTAATTCGAACCCGGAAAAATAAAACTGAAAGTGTTTATTGCTTCGCAATATCCAGCGATATTCCCTCTTATCTGCTCGACGATATGATGAAAGTCAATTTCAATGCCCGTGTCACACTGTCATTGATCTCACCTCTGCGAATTAAATGGTCGCTGTTATTGCCGACTGCACTCGGTGCATCGGTGCTAATCGCACTTTCAATAAAGCTAGGACTCCGTGTTTTCCTACATTTTTAGCAGTATTAAAGATAGTCGTCTATCATCAGTAATGCTTTTTTGTCAAACAATATTGTTCAATATTATACTTGAGAAATTGAAGCATGGTCCCTGTGACAGTTCACAAATTTGCCCCAATACAACCTTGTAACGACGTTCAGTAATTTTAATTATTTTATCAATTTTAATATAAGCCTCGATTCTAATAAATAGCAAGTTATTTAGGTAAATACATTACGTAAAACTAACAATAATGACAATTTAATACATCTTGTTACAAATTAGCAAAAATGTGGCAGTTTGTTAATATCAAATAATATTTGGTGTCGTTTGTCAAAAGTCACTATGTAAGTCTGCATTGGCTAGGGATGGGGTATTCGATAGTTGGATTTTCGATTTTTTTATACCTAAAATTAAATGTTCGTAATTAGTATTAATACATAGTGGATCTTGGCCTATTTAAAGATAGATACAAATCATACAACACATTAGAAAATTAGTATAATGAAAATTAGGAATTAAAACGTCAGTTTAGAGAAAAACAATTTTTCGATTTATTAAAAAACGATTCTTTTTCCAAAAAATACGATGTTACCCCATCCCTTTGAGACATAATATTTCAAATGTCACAGGAACCATCCTACATTTTCTCAAGTATAGTGATTGTCTATCAACTGGAATGTTTTCTGTTCTGATCACATGATTCCAACTCTTAAAATATAGTGGTAGCGTCTCATCGATATTTTCCAATCTGATAAAATTGTTATAAATCTCCAAATATTGGTGATGGTGGTTAATCGTTTTTTTTTCTGATCAGGTAACATTGTTATAAATGATAATATTGATGATATTCTATCATCAATGCGTTATAATCTGGTAACATTCATAAATGTTAAATATTTGTGTTTTATATCATCAATATTTTCTAATCTGGTAACGTTGTTATAAATCTCAAATATTGGTGATAGTCTATCATGAATATTTTCTAATCTGGTAACATTGTTATAAATCTCAAATATTGGTGATAGTCTATCATGAATATTTCTAATCTGGTAACGTTGTTATAAATCTCAAATATTGGTGATAGTCTATCATGAATATTATCTAATCTGGTAACGTTGTTATAAATCTCAAATATTGGTGATAGTCTATTATGAATATTTCTAATCTGGTAACGTTGTTATAAATCTCAAATATTGGTGATAGTCTATCATGAATATTATCTAATCTGGTAACGTTGTTATAAATCTCAAATATTGGTGATAGTCTATCATGAATATTTCTAATCTGGTAACGTTGTTATAAATCTCAAATATTGGTGATAGTCTATCATGAATATTATCTAATCTGGTAACGTTGTTATAAATCTCAAATATTGGTGATAGTCTATCATGAATATTTTGTAATCTGGTAACGTTTTTATGTATCTCAAATATTGGTGATAGTCTATAATCAATATTTTCTAATCCGGTTACATTGTTATAAATCTGAAATATTGGTGATATTCTATCATTAATGCGTTCTAATCTGATAACATTTATAAATGTTAAATATTGATAATATAACATTGTTATAAATCTCAAATATTTGTGTTGGTCTATCCATCAATATTTTCTAATCTAGTAACGTTGTTATAAATCTAAAATTTTGGTGATAGTCAAGATAATTCTTATCTGATAACTTTGTTATAATTTTAAAATATTTATTTACTCGTAAGTCGATAGTTTTTTTTTTCTTTTCAAGCTGATAATATAGTTACAATTCTAGAATATTGGTGATAGTCTTTTTTCTAATCTGATAATATTGTTATTATAAATCTCCAACATTGCTGGTGAAACTCTCCAGCTGTTGTGTTGAGTGTTACCATACAAATGAATGAGTTTTTACCCCTTTCTTGCACTTTCGATCAAGAATTCATAACAATGGCAAACCTTATGAATAATTCACTGTCTGTACTCCAATTTGAGTAATTTTATTATTACATGTACTCAATACTTGGTGCTGATGAATATGCAAATCCCACAGAGTATATGTTGAACGTTTAAACGCAAAAAAGACCCAACACACGAAACATATTTTCACTTTATTGGAAATAACTACAACGCTGGACCAGACCTAAGTCAATTAAATATACACCACAATCATTTGAAACTTAAAATACCTGGAGAAATATACACCACAATCATTTGACACTTAAAATACCTGGAGAAATATACACCACAATCAATTGACACTTAAAATACCTGGAGAAATATACACCACAATCATTTGACACTTAAAATACCTGGACAAATATACACCACAAACATTTGACACTTAAAATACCTGGAGAAATATACACCACAATCATTTTACACTTAAAACACCTGGAGAAATATACACCACAATCATTTGACACTTAAAATACCTGGAGAAATATACACCACAATCATTTTACACTTAAAATACCTGGAGAAATATACACCACAATCATTTGACACTTAAAATACCTGGACAAATATACACCACAATCATTTGACACTTAAAATACCTGGACAAATATACACCACAATCATTTGACACTTAAAATACCTGGAGAAAAACGTTACGATCATTCACATGGTGGAAATTTCCAACCGAGAACAGATCCTACTGCTGACACCAGCTATCTGGAGAGCTCACATTCCTCTTAATACAGAAAAGTCGTTGGGATCTAAGACCATTCGTGTTATCCAACCATACTTTATTTAGTGGTTTGTGAGCTATTTGAGAGATCTCCAGCAAAAAGTTTGAGAAAGAATGTAACAAAATCAAAAGGAGTGATTATAGAAAGAAGTGTGTGCGATGTATGGGTTAACTCAGAAAAACTGGAACAGGTTGTTGGGTTCTGTTATCTGGGCAGTATGTTAACGTGTGATGGGTTAGCTTAAAGGGGCATTAAAAGAACGAGTTGTATGAATGTGGACAAGGCAAAAGTTGTGCTTGGGTAGAAAAGTTTGAAGATGTGCTCTTTCTGCCTATCCCGCAAGGGACACGCTATGATGATGTGTGTACTTTTTTAAGGGGGTATTCTTGTAGAGAAATTTGAAAAAAATCTTTTTTTTTTGCATATTCTTACAGTTTAGACCTTTAAGAATAGGTTCTCAAAATTAAATTTAAAAATTCTCAATATTTACAAAGTTTTAGCTATAAATGAGGCAGTAATTACGCCGCACCGGAATGACTCGGACAATAATCTCAACTAAACGCGTGTTTCTTCAAATTACTTTTTTCAACCTGGTCGACATAAAATCTCGAGTTCTATCCAACTGATTGCCTTCAAATTAAGTATGAAACTTCGATAAATGTTTTTATATCGTTCCTACCTTGAAAAATTCTAAACATTTTTTTTACTATTTAAAAAAGATGAAAAAAAGGGTAAAAATATGATTTTTTTTTCAGACAGCCGCCATTTTACGCTTTTTTTTTTCTTTGGTACCGGCTATAATGACATTATTTCTTATCAAGAAACTGTGTATGATTTTTGTTTCGGATTTACGAAGGAGTTCCAATCATGTCGACCAGCTTACCCCCTTTTTTTTACAAGATATACCTTGAATTTTTAAATTTTTTTTGTACATTCTCAAATTATCAATAAACGATCTGTAAAAAAATGTACAGGAATTTTTTTTAATAAGTCTGAAAAAACGCCCGAAATTCACGCATCTAGAATAGAATACCCTCTTAAGTCTTTCTCTACCATGCATTCCACTCTCATATAACTTACGATTCCCATACACCTTCTCAAACAACTCCTCTGATTCCTCTGACCTTCTACTTTTCCTTCTTTCAAATTCAATTAATACAACAATACTTTCCTTGGTTTTCCACTATCACGTATTCCACTCACATCTGCACTGTTCATTTGTTTTGTTAGTCTTTCCTCATTCATTCGTTTCACATTCCCAAACCATCTCGGAGTGCTCTTTTTCATCTTACTCAACACATCATTAAAATTGTAATTTGTTTTATCAAACACTGTTTATTCAACTTTTTTAACGGTATAACCCTACTAGTTTTAAGGCTTTCGCCTCATCATCAGGGAGCACAAACAAGACTCTTGTTTGTGCTCCCCTGATGATGAGGTGAAAGCTTTGAAACCGGTGGGATTATACCGTTACAAAAATTGGAATAAACAGTGTTTGATAAAATAAATTACAATGTCTTTAATTTTAATGCCTTAACTATAAATAAATCACAATTCACATGTATACGAGTACATGACGTCGGTAAAAATACCGATTAAAATCTTTTTATTAAATAAAAACATGTAATCGTCGATCTTGAATTTATACAAATATTGCAACAGGAAAGACGTTGTTTTGCATATGTTTTATATACTTGTGTTGATATATTTGAGCTATCGGTGCAAGCGATGCAGCGCGACCCCTGCCCTCGTTGACCCGCGCCGTCCGGCACACATTGCGTAATGTCAGGGTACTCATATACGGCCAGGGGACCTTAACCTTTTAATATGTAATGGCTATTTAATACAGATTTTTTAAATATACGGCGGATGTTTTTTTTTATTCACTTTACACGGATTTCTCCTGTTACTCAAAGAGGGTCTGCTTCTAGCGTGAGCTTATTCGTTAGGAAGAATATCAGCCAGGATTCTTCTCATACTGCTAGGCGGTACCGAGAATATATCAACAGTGTCATTCAGTTGGTTCAATATCTCTGTACCACGCGTGACTGAGTGTTTAGCCATGATATTCGTCCTGTAAGTTGGTACGTAGAACAGAGGGTGATTCCTTGCACGGCTATATTTATTGGGTACATATAAACTTATTGCTTCTAGAATCGCAGGACAGTTAAAGCAACCTTGGAAAACCTTTATTAGAAATATTGCGATGGATTCTTGCCTTCTTGTTTCGAGGCTTCTATAGTTACACACCGTGAGAAGTTCGGCATAGTGAGCATATTTTGGGTAATCGCCCTTTGTTATGTACCTTCGGAAGTTCTGTACCTTCGGACTTATAAACTTAGTGCTTCTAGAATCGAAGCTTAAAAGAATAATGACTGATAGAAACGGGCCAGATTTAGTAAGAGATAACTCAAATTTGATCAGAATCATGCGATGGAGAAGTATTTCTTGTGCAGTTCCCTTTTTCTTTATATTTATGGACATCATTTTCAAACAATGGGGTGACAATATATGACAGAATACGGAATTAAGTAATCAGGGATAGAGTTTGAACTGCGACTGATTTATATGTGTAGATTATTGATAGTTAAGGCATTTACACTGTGGAGGATTAAAGCGATGGTAATTTGATAGTTAAGGCATTTACACTGTGGAGGATTAAAGCGATGGTAATTTGATAGTTAAGCCATTTCCACTGTGGAGAATTAAAGCGATGGTAATTTGATAGTTAAGCCATTTACACTGTGGAGGATTAAAGCGATGGTAATTTGATAGTTAAGGCATTTACACTGTGGAGAATTAAAGCGATGGTAATTTGTTTAGTCCAACACTGTTTATTCCACTTTATATAACGGTATAACCCTACCAGTTTCAAGGTTTTCACCTCATCATCAGAGGAGCATAAACAAGACTCCAAGATTATTTATGTTATTTATAGTTAAGGCATAACCATTGGAGGTTGAAAGACATTGTAATTTGTTTAGCCCAACACTATTTATTCTACTTTATATAACGGTATAACCCTACAGGATTTAAGGTTTTCACCTCATCATCAGGGGAGGACAAACAAGGATCCAAGATGAGATGAAAACCTTGATACCGGTAGGGTTATACCGTTATATAAAGTGGAATAAAAAGTGTTGGACAAAAACAAATTATCAAATATTATTTATAGTTAGGGCGTTAACACTGGAGGTTTAAAGACATAGTAATTTATTTAGTAGAATAAACAGTGTTTGATAAAAACAAATTACAGCATTGTAATTTGTTTAGTAATACTGTTTTTTTTTAATTTAATTTATTGGTATAACCCTAAGATAAGAACAAACAAGACTGTTTATGCTCCCTCCACCTCGTTACCTTCACCCATAAACCCACCCACAACCGAATATTTACCGATGATAGCTTGTATGTCGGTACCGGTTCGAACATAATTCAATCTTTTTTGTGCTCCCCTGATGATGAGGTGAAAAGCTTGAAACCGGTAGGGTTATACCTTTAATAAAGTGGAATAAACAGTGTTGGACTAAACAAATTGCATAAGGCTGATTTGTTGGGTAAATTTAAGAGGAGCACTCTGTTATGGTTTGGGCATGTATAATGAATGAATGAAGAAAGACCAACAAAACAAATGTGTAGTGTAAATAAGTAGATTGCGCATGAGAGGGAGACCAAGAAAGTTTGGTTGAATCAAGTGAATTATATTTTGAAAGTCGGAGCAATATAGTAGGATTTGTATGACTAGGTGTATGGATGTAGAAAAGCTGAAAATGTGTGTCGAAATAGGAGTCTTGCGCTCTCTTCTCTCTTCCTACCTTCACAGAGAAACGGTGTGTATGTATGTATGAAAGTATTATTTTATAAAGTTACTATAATTTTTGAAGTTCGTCTTATTTGAAAGTATAGTACCAAGTGCACCGTTTAGGTTGTTTGCTGCTTCCACACGCATTTTGATATCTCTCTAGGGATTGCCGTACTAGTCTTTTTAATATGTTATAGCAGGGGTGGGCATACATTAGGTCAACGAGAGCCACATTCTGGATTTTCATATGTATAAAGAGCCACACCATAGTCACGTTCTCACGTAGAATTAAATACACTAATTTAAATTTATTACATATTCTACACAAATCTTAATTGATATATAAAGTTTCAAAAATACACATATAAGAAAATATAAAAATGAGATAGAATACGGTTTGCGCACATAAAAAACAGGAGATGTACGCGTACCCTACACATTGAAATCACAGCACACACGTATACACCAATACTTCCGTCTTTGACAGTTGCATTCATACATACGCATCTTGTCACTTACATCATTTAGAAAGGAAAATCGCAAAAATACAAGTATTATGTGGAATGAAAGTATTCATATTTTTATAAGGGACATTGGGAGCTGCACTTAACACAACGAAGAGCCGCATTTGCCCACGTCTGTGTTATAATATGAAAAACGCATTTGACGCTTCCGTCCACAAGCTGACCATAGTTTGTTACCCCTGACCCGCTGTCTGCTTTATTGTTTCTATTAACCAGGCCATCCGCTGAATGGATCCCTGCCCTGCGCGACTTCCACACCACCACACCCGCCCACCTAGTCTATATATCTGTCGGTCTACTACCTTGATCAAAAAGTTTTAGGACCGGCCACCGTGTGGCGCTGTCACTCACCCGATTGGATTTTTTTTTGTTAGGTTACCACATCTATCATTGACACTTCCCTTCAAATTTCAGCGTCATAACTTAACATTTGTAAAAGTTACGCTGTACTGAGTACATCTACCTTTGTTCGTGTTTTTGTGGCAGTCGAAAACCGATGAAAACATCGATAAAATCAAAGAAATGTTGGCCGAAAACCGCAAATTGACCATCAGAGAGCTTAAACATCGCTTATGGATCCGCTCAAGACATTTTGGTTAATGATTTGGGCCTCAGACGTGTCGCTGCAAAACTGGTGCCGAAAGACCTCAATTTCATGCAAAAAAAAAGGACCACGTCGAAATCGCGAAAGACATGATTTCCATGAGTTTTTGACCAAAAACAACACGAATACCATCCAACAGCCTTCGAATTCACCTGATCTGGCCTCCCTGCAACTTTTTCCTGTTCAACCGACTTAAAAAACCGCTTCGCGGAACGCGTTACAGCACCCGAGAGGATGTCATGAAAAAAACGAAGACGGCTCTGATGGACATACCGAAAATTGAGTACCAGCGGTGTTTCGAGGATTGGATCAAGCGCTGGCGTAAGTGCGTTGCAGTCGATGGGGAGTACTTTGAAGGGGACCATATCGATTTTGATGAATAAACTTGTATTTTCGATTTTATGAATAAAGTCCTAAAACTTTTTGATCAAGGTAATATATTAATCCGGTGCATGTATGCAAATAGTGAACCATTGTTAATTATCTATAGACCAGGCCTGAACAACATGCGACCCACCAGCACTCACTCTGCCGCCCGCGAAGTCTTTAACCCTTCCTTCCCTGTGATGTGTAACTAGTACACATTGCTTCCAAAAACTTTAATATCTCTATAAATATAATAAATACTGGGTTCAGATTTTAGGTATTCCTCCGTAATACATTTACGCATTGAATGAAAAAATAATATTAATCATAATTAGCACTTATCGGCCACATCAGAGATATTTTGTGAAAATCGGGAATAAATTCACCAATACAAACAAACGTGTACCAGTGTGTGACGTAGGTATATTCATTTTAAAAAACCGCCATGGGTGAGGAAGCGACGCTATTCACGTCTCCCTCTCACTCTACTTCGGTATATGGGAACGCAAGAAATAGAATCGTTTAGTTTCTTCCTTCAAGGTATAACATACACAGTGCTGGTTTTTCCGCCCCGTCAGTAACTTACGGGCTTTCATGTGAAGTGGTCTTTTCGCACGTTTTGTGGAACGTCGGCCGATAGTTTTTTCATGTTTTCAGCAATTAAATTTAAATTGTTATCACTTTTGACTTCAAATTTAATTGATTTAAGCGATTGGCTATGAATATTATTATTTTTCCGATTTTAAATCGCTCATTTTTACATGTGTATTGAATACACCGGAACGCTCGGATGTTTTTATTTATTTATTTATTTAACACTTTTATTGCAAATACAATCTGGTGGGCTTATTGCCAGGCGGCAATCTCTTCCAACCAACCAGACAAAAGTAAATGAAGCAAGTTACGTGGTTCCATAAATCATTCAAATGACTATCTATCCCCACGAAATCCATAAACATATACGTGAGCACATGCCCACGAACCCCACAAAGACGGACAATCACCCGAACATTATTTTTCATATAAAGTGAGATGTCATCAATCAAAAGGAAAGGAAGGGATGGTGGAGAGGAAAGGAAAAGAAAAATCAGGAATGAAACACGTTATTTTACTGATTATAAATTAAGAGTTTTTTCAGTCGCTTCTTAAAGCATGCCAAGGACGGAGCGAGTCTTATATTGGTTTGTAACTGATTCCAGAGTCTCACTGCATGGACAGTTAAGGACGACGTAAAGAAAGAGGAGCGGTGAACCGGAAAGGCCAATAAACAATCTCTGTTTGAGCGTAGCGCTAATCCATGATTGGAAAGACGCTGAAATTTTTCGGCGAGATAAGAGGGAGCGGCGGGACAGTTAAGGATATTATACAATAGAGACACTATGTTAATTTGGTGTCAATATCTAACATTCAACCAGTTCAATGCATGAGGTGTATGGCCGCGCGGTATCGCTCTGGACTTCCGTGCGGAAGTTCGTCGGTTCAAACCCCGCGCTGTGCTACTCCCCTCGAACGACACAGGCACTTTTTCCGCCTTGTGTTTGAGGGTATAAGGATACCTATGACTGGTCAAAAAAAATATATCTTCTGGTATGAAGCATAAGAAGGGAAAGGTAAAAGTGTTGCCAAGATTCCTGTTTACTAAAACCAAAATTTTTGTCGCGTTATATCTCTGCTTTTTCCAATTTCGGACTATGCGAACGTCTGTTAATTGAATATTACGGAGGAACAGCTGGTCAGATTACAGCGTCTTAAAAATGTTTGTCAAAGATTTATTTTTAAGATGAGAAAGCACGATCACACCACTTCATACCAGAAGGAGCTGAATGGTCGCCAAATAAACATTCTATCTCTATTTTATAATATCCTTACCTGTCCCGCCGCCCCCTCTTATCTCGTCGAATTTTCCATTTTCAGCGTCTTTCGGCTGATGGACTTACGCTGTGCTCAAGCAAAGATTGTTTATTGGCTTTCCCAGTTCTTCGCTCTTATTTTTGTACATCGTCCTTGACTATCTGTGCAAACAGTTGCTAACCAATATTAGACTCGCGTCGTCCTTGGTATAGAAAAACTCTTAATTTCTAGTCAGCAAAATAACGTGCTTTATTCCTGATTTTTCTTTTCCTTTCCTCTCCACCATCCCTTCCTTTCCTTCTGATTGATGATATCTCACTTTATATGAAAAATAATGTTCGGGTGATTGTCCGTCTTTGTGGGGTTCGTGGGCATGTGCTCACGTATGTGTTTATGGATTCCGTGGGGATGGATAGTCATTTGAATGATTTATGCGACCACGTAACTTGCTTCATTTACTTTTGTCTTGTTGGTTGGAAGAGATTGCCGCCTGGCAATAAGCCCGCCAGATTGTATTTGCAATAAATGTGTTAAATAAATAAGAAGCGACTTTTATAGAAAAAACATGCAAAAAGCGACTGAAAAAATATATAATTATAACGTGTTTCATTCCTGATTTTTCTTTCCTTTTCATTTGATTGATGATATCTCACTTTTACTTTTACAACGATTGTGTTCGTAACAAGCCGTATGTGTTAATATCACAGAACGGAAGAGCCCGGAGGTCCTCTGAAGCTCGACTTCCCTCGGTGAGTTTTCTGCGGTTTTCTCACCGAATATGTCTTCAATACATATGCAAATGCGGGAAAGCTCCAATTACACAGGCCGCAGCTGACACCTTCCCATACCTACACTCTTCACCTACACCTGATCTTATAAATTTATGTATTTATTTCCCTGTTAAGTTTGTTTGTTGTTGTCGCTGCTGTCTATGCTCTACGGTCATCAGTCTACAGTCCCTCAGACGGTAGAGAAGTAAAATATAAAGAGTTAAGAAAGCTAATGAAGCCTGCCTCGCCGCTCTGCGTACGTCCTTGCGCCTTCTTCACCGTCCTCTCCAGCATCTTCGCCACCGTCTTCACCATCGTCGCTACACTGAGGCCCCCGGGAGGAGCGGGAGGACGCCTAAACCGGAACTGCGCCACCAGGGCCACTGACATGAGCGTTCGAGCGCCCTTGGAGATAGTCACCACGCCCAATTATGGTTGATACAAATGAAAAGCAGAGATGCAGAGAGCAATGCAAAATACTTAATATAAGTATACAAGAAAAGCAAAGATGCAGAGAGCAATGCAAAATACTGAATATAAGTATAAATAGATAAATAACACAAACACACATATGAAACAACAGTGAAAGGTTTTCTCTCAAATCACTGACAAAAGATCTGCGGTGCAGTAAAATGCACACGTTTTAAAAATTCAATATAACCCATATAACTCGTTTCGTTCGATTGTGTACTAATAATGATAAATATAATCATTTGAATGTTTTTGCGACCGTGCAACTTCCTTTATTAACTTTATCTGTTTGGTTGGAAGAGATTGCCGCCTGGCAACAACAATCCCACCAGATTATTTATCAAATAAGTGTTAAATAAATTAAATAAAAAAGATGCAGTCATTCCACTCCACGTGACCAGGGATGATAAAATCTCGTATCATAATATCCCGCCCTGTTGGACCGATTCGGCATAATCAATTTATTAAACGCAGATGAAATCTTCAATCGTTATTCCGTCGTGCATTGTTTCAATATTCCAAGATAAACTATTTTACGATTCGCACGAAGATATTTGCAAATTGAGTCTTCGAAATAAATAATGCCGGTTGTCGCTTATTATCGATGGTGGATCGATATGATACCGAGCACTTAAATATCCTGCTGAGAGGTGAACGCCCCGGGTAATGCGATTCAATTCCCATTGCCGGAATCCATAACTGGGCATTTCCTCCTCTTGTTTCAGCGAACTGAGAAACCAATCAATATATCGCATTCGATAATTTTGCTTGATCCATAGCAAAATCGACGTATTTAAAATAGGAGAATGTAATTTGTATCAATGTAGAGAAAATACGAGGGTTGCTACTTAAGTTTTGAGATATGGCAACACCAGTGTAGATACGTCAAATCTGACATCAGCATCGTAAAGTTTGACGTTTTTAATGGTTTACGTGCTCGGAAAGTTTTGTCATACGAGTGCTATGTTGTATCCTCGAATACTTAGCGGGAAAAAATCTGGTCATTCAAGGGGAGTAGCACAACGCGGGGGTCGAACCGGCGACCTTTCGCATGGAATCCCAGTGCGTTACAGCGCACATGCAATAAAACGAACGAGTTACGAAATACTGAAATAAAATATGAAATATTAGAGCGAATTGAGAATTTCTACTATTTGGGTAGTATTTTCACAAAATATGGAAGAGTTAAGAGGGATATCGAACGGCGTGCAGCGATAGGAAACTATGTCGATGGGGCACTAAAACATATACTCGTTTACTCGAACCGTACAGTATGAAAAAAACGACAGATGCCAGATATTTACATTCTTCGCTTCTTCCATATTTATACACCGTCTCATACAACTCAGTTAGTTGAAGAATTCTACTATTGTGGAAGTATAATCTCAGAGAATGGAAGAATTAAGAGGGATATCGAACTGCGTGTAGCGTTAGGAAACAAAACTAATAGGGCACTAAAACATGTATACTCGAACCGGACAGTATCAAAATCTGCTAAGATGATAGTCTACAATAGTATTTTGGTGCCAACTTTAATGTATAGGAGTGAAATGTGGACGTGTAAAAATACTGATAGAAGCCGAACGAACGCTATAGAAATGCATGCATAGAGTACACGGAGTGATAATGTATGACAGAATACGGAATGTAGTGAGAAGGGATGAATGGGAACTTATTTATTTATTTAACACTTTTATTGCGAATACAATCTGTTAGGATTATTGCCAGGTGGCAATCTCTTTCTACAAACCAGAAAAAAGTAAACGAAGCAAGTAACGTGGTCGCATAAATCATTCAAATGACTATCCACCATCCCCACGAAATCTATAGACACATACGTAAGCATATGTTATGCCCACGAACCCCACAAAGGTGGACAATCACCCGAACATTATTTTTCATATAAAGTGAGATATCATCAATCAAAAGGAAAGGAAGGAGAGGAAAGGAAAGGAAAAGAAAAATCAAGAATGAAACACGTTATTTTACTGACTAGAAATTAAGAGTTTTTTCAGTCGCTTCTTAAAGCACGCCAAGGACGGAGCAAGTCTTATATTGGTTAGTAACTGATTCCATAGTCTCACTGCATGGACAGTAAAGGACGACGTAAAAAAACAAGAACGGTGAACTGTAAAGGCCAATAGACAATCTCTGTTTGAGCGTAGCGCTAATCCATGATTGGAAAGGTGCTGAAATTTTTCGGTGAGATAAGATGAGGCGGCGGGACAGTTAAGGATATTATACAATAGAGACAGTATGTGAACTTGGCGTCTATTTCTAACATTCAACCAGTTCAATGCCTTCTGGTATGAAGTTATATGATCGTACTTTCTTAATATCGTGAATTGGATTATCGATTGTCTGAAACTCTTGGAGTTGATTAGTATTCGAGTTCCGACAAGAATGACCAGGCTGCAAGACACATTTCTATGTGAAAATTATATAATAGAACATTTTATTTTGAAAATTCTCTCATACCTAGACTACACAGGATAGGAAATGAGTACGCTGCAGTCTCGGATATCGTTTGTTGAGGTATAAGGAGAGCCTGAAAAGGCACTTCCACGTGTATTTCGAGGCCTTTTGAAGAACTTAATTGAAAATTCTCCCATACCTAGACTATTTAGGATAGGAAATGAGTACGCTGCAGTCTCGGATATCGTTTGTTGAGGTATAAGGAGAGCCTGAAAAGGCACTTCCACGTGTATTTCGAGGCCTTTTGAAGAACTTAATTGAAAATTCTACCATACCTAGACTACATAGGATAGCAAATGAGTACGCTACTATCTCGGATATCGTTTGTTGGCGTATAAGGAGGGCCTTAAAAGGCACTTCCGCGTGTCTTTCGACGACTTTTGAAGAACTTTTTTGAACTGCTTTTTTATTATTATTATTTTCCCCCGTGCTAAAGAGGATTTATTAAGTTACACTTGTCTAATTCCGGCCTTCATACTTTGTTTTCAATGATTTGTTTTTTGTGTTTATACCGTTTACTTATATAATTAAATAAACATTTGTTAATATAACATCCAAAATCCGCAATAGCCTTAGATCATTGACACCGCGAAGTCATCGACTCCTTTAGCAATAAGATCGATAGCAACGACCTGCCCGGCTCAAGTGTCCCATCGGAAGTGCTGCACGAGGAGCAGGAAACGGAGACAGGCGCAGCCATAATGGGAAGAAAGCTGCACTTCCGGCACTCTGCGTGCCCGTGGATCGACGACAGCCTGAATCGCTAATAAGATCTGCGCCATATTTTATCCTGGAATAAGGCGAACGTGATTGCGTACCAGGATTTTATGAATGGACTTCATTTGCCTAAAGGGTCCAACTAAGGCTACGTTAAGTATTAAACTTTGCAAGCAAGTAAACTGCAGGAATTACTCGCTTTTTATCTACCCCTATATAGTACGATCGTCATTCTGCAGGTTGACATTGCGTTGTTTATATATTGGCTGAGGCGTTAGGTCTCGGCCACACAGGTAGGAGCCTCGCTTGATGCTTAGAGCTATGCTGCGAGTTAGGCGACATATCCTAGCGAACCAACGTACCGCATACTATCGCAGTGGCCACACTGCACGACGATTAGTCATCGAGTGAATCTCCTAGCGAACAGACGTGTTGGTTAATTTACAAGATGGAAGTTTTAGTGACAGCTGTGTATAAAAGGGAGCCTTTGTAGAACCCATCGAGCAAATTATAGAAAAATATACCTGTAATAAAATCCCTTTGGAATGAAGTTGCACAGAAAGTTAATAAAGATGGTAAGTTGTAATGAAATTGGTTAGTTTTGAGAGTGACATCGTGTGTTGACTCAACCGCTCCCAACTGTCAATTGAGTTTGTGCGTAGCACTTTGGTGCGGTCAGGCATGAAGTCACCTAGTATATGAGTCACGTAAAACCTAGCTTAGCATCTAACGAAGCACTTTGGTGTGGCCTCGGCCTTAATGGAATTTTGGCACTTTAATCAGTTGTTGAAGGCAATAAAATTTATAATAGGATTAAGGGATGTTTGCAAACACAACCAATGTATGTACATTTTTGGGTGGATAGATTTCAAAAAATATTTTACGTGGTCACTCTTTGACAGGAGGAGAGCGAAAAGTGATTTGTTTTAGAGCTCTCCACATAGGATTGAGTGCTGGGCTGCATACCAACCTGGATGAAAGTCTTTTATGGAACCCCCGTGTCCCCGATGATGATGATGAACAACTAATTATCGCCATAATATGAGTTATCGCGCTTCGCACGGCCATGTGTTGTTGCTGTCGCGTGCTGAATATTATATGTATTTTCGTATCTTATAATTAGATTGAAATACCATGTGTGGGGCATGCCATCGCGGTGACTTGGCACAGCGGCAGATGTGGAAAAAGTTAATTCAAATCCATCTAAAAATTAACCATATCCGCGTAACTTTCCTATACGTATATATTATTTGCTAAACGGATAAACATTCGAATAACTATCAGCGATTGCTGTATAAACATTATACAATTCGGCAAATATCTAATCGCTGCCCTTGGGGCTTACAAGAGTAAGTCCGACCTACATTTCCGTTATATGCACCGGCTCCTGAAGCATCATCTGTTGCCTGATCAGTCCACCTACAGTATTAGATAGGAGAACCAAGGTCTGAGTGAATGTGATGGAATGCAAGTAGTCTGAACGAGTAGACATGTACTTACTTGCTAAATACTTAGTTGTAAGAATTGTTATCTAGTTATAAGCAGTATGTATGTGTTATCTATTTTCTAAGAAATCATATATTAAGATTATTAAAAATAATAATGGCATGTAAGAAATTAAAATGAAATTAGTTCATAGTTATAATATATAAATTAGATTCATTCTTAAGATATAAACGCGTACATAGGTATAATCTTCGGCAAATGTACTATATACTACCTTGATCAAAAAGTTTTAGGACTTTATACATAAAATCGAAAATACAAGTTTATTCATCAAAATCGATAGGGGGCCATATCGACTGCAACGCACTTACGCCAGCGCTTGATTCAATCCTCGAAACACCGCTGGTACTCAATTTTCGGTATGTCCATCAGAGCCGTCTTCGATTTTTTCATGACATCCTCTCGGGTGCTGTAGTCAGAGTAAAAGAATTCCAATCGGGTGACTGACCGCGCCACACGGTGGCCGGTCCTAAAACTTTTTGATCCAGGTAGTATTACTTAAGTAAATAATAATAAAAAAACATTTGGTAAACCGCGTGTAATTTTGAAATAAAAGAATATTGCGCGCAATGATGTGCTAGTTTCCTACCTAGATGCATGGAGGTGAAGCCTGATCAAAAATACATGCATAACATCACGCCATTTCTCTGTCGAGGTAGGCGGAAAGGAGAAAGCGCCAGACTTTACTATATTGACACGCATCATCTATATCCATACACCTTATACATCTCCTACAATTTCTCACTTTACTTTTTACATTTCCTTTTTTCGAAATATCATATACTTTCCTTGATCTTCTTCTCACACGCTTTCCACTCACATTTGCTCTATATATTTGTTTTGTTAGTTTTTCTACCCTGGACGGATATGGTCAGCAACACGAGGGTTCTTCAAAGAGCTAAAGTTGATAGAGAGTTGCTGACTTAATATTAAAATCCGAAAGGTATCCTATTTGGGTCATGTGCTTAGAGGAGCAAAGTACAAATTACTGCACCTGATCATTCAAGGCAAAATAGAGGGCTGAAGAGGTGTTGGCAGTAGGCAAATCTCCTGGCTCCGCAATATACGTGATTAGACTGGTATAAGGAGCGTTGGGGATCTTTTTTGGGCTGCCGAGGACAAATATGCTTTCTCTCAGGTGATAGTCAACGTTGGGGGGACCTGACATGACACTCGAAAGAAGAAGAAGTCTTTCTTCGTTCATTCGTTCATACGATGCCCTAATTATCTCGGCATGATCTCCTTCATGTTAATAAACACACCACCCTTAATTTCACATTCACCCCTTATCGCTTAATTCCATATTCTGTCATACATTATCGCTCAATATTTTTAATGAACACATTTCTACTGCATTTATTTTCTCAGTCATTTTCCACTTGAACGTTTCACTCCCATACTGAAAGGGAATAAGGGCACAATGAATGCGTGCCTTGCTTAAAATTTCTGGTATTATAATTAATTCTTTCGTATGGTATCCCTCAGTGCAGTGCCACTCAAATGGTGGATCACGGACTGGCGGTAACTTAAGTAGACATATACCATAACCTTGATAAGGTTGAAATATGTGGACATATTGTATTCAATAAAACTGGGTACTAGGCGTTTTAAAAATCAAATCCTCTTCGGTCCAAGACACCGAGCTCCTCAGTCACTGAAGCAGGTGTCGCATGGACTGCTCATACAGAGAAGATCCCATGGATTGCTCACATCGATTCGATCCATAACGCAACGTCCCCCATTTTGACATGTTGTTCTTGGTTCTCCCAATTCCTGTACGGAACCTGTTGAGAGAAATCGAGGTCTTCCAAAACAGTTCAGAGCAAAGTACTGATGCCTTAATAAGTGTCAACAGATTTCAAAACCTTCGGCTTACAGACTTCTTCGTCAGCATGTTCTGTCCTGACTAAGAAGCCGGTTTCTTTGACAAAACTGATGACTTATAGACTTTTCTTGGCATATTTAAAGAAGTCGTCGGCAAACAGTCAATCGCGATTCATTAAGATGTCAATTTCCAAGAGCTTAAAAACAGCAATTGAGTTTTGATCTTTTGAAATTTACTTTCTTTGATTTAAATGTTGAGGAATACTGCTGTTTGGGTAGTTTTATCTCAGATGATTAAAAGAGATATCAAACGGCATGTAGCGATAGGAAACAAACTCAATGGGTTACTAAAACATATATACACGAATCGGACAATATGAAAAAAAAACTGCCAAGATGATAATCCAGAACAGTATATTAGTACCAAGTGTGGAATATGGAAGTAAAACGTGGACGTGGAAGAAGACTGAAAGGAGCCAAATATATAATATAGAGATCCATGCACTGAGAAGAATACATTGGATGGCAATAAATGTCAGACTACGGAATGAAGTCATTGGACATGGCAATAAATGTCTAACTACGGAATGAAGTCATTGGAGATGGCAATAAATGTCAGACTACGGAATAAAGTCATTGGAGATGGCAATAAATGTCAGACTACGGAATGAAGTCATTGGAGATGGCAATAAATGTCAGACTACGGAATGAAGTCATCGGAGATGGCAATAAATGTCAGACTACGGAATGAAGTCATTGGAGATGGCAATAAATGTCAGACTACGGAATGAAGTCATTGGAGATGGCAATAAATGTCAGACTACGGAATGAAGTCATCGGAGATGGCAATAAATGTCAGACTACGGAATGAAGTCATTGGAGATGGCAATAAATGTCCGACTACGGAATGAAGTCATTGGAGATGGCAATAAATGTCAGACTACGGAACGAAGTCATTGGAGATGGCAATAAATGTCAGACTACGGAATGAAGTCATTGGAGATGGCAATAAATGTCAGACTACGGAACGAAGTCATTGGAGATGGCAATAAATGTCAGACTACGGAATGAAGTCATTGGAGATGACAATAAATGTCAGACTACGGAATGAAGTCATTGGAGATGATTGAAAACTTAAGGCTGATGTGTTGAGTAAGATGAAGAAGAACACGCTGAGATGGTTTGGGCATGTAGAACGAATGAATGAAGAGGTTAATAAAGCATACATAGTGCAACTGTTAGTGGGCAGCGTGATAGAGGAATACCAATACAAGTATGGTTGAATCAAGTTAATGATATTTTGAAAGAAGAAAATATGGAAATTAAGAGAAACCGTAGGAGTAGTATGACATACATATGTACATACCATCACGCCATTTCCCTGTCGTGGTAGAGGACAGATCGCCACACTTTCCTAACTTGGCACATATTCTTAGCCTGTTCCATATCCATGCACCTTCTCACACAACATCTACGATTTTTCTATCTACCTATCCTTCTTTCTGAATTTCATTCACTTAAATAAATAATAAATACAGGTGTATTGATAGCAACATAGTATGTACATAATACATTTAGACACATTTCAAAGAACACATTAAAAAGATAATACATTAAAAAACAGAACCTATCTAATAACATCCCCCCGGCCAAGATACACCCCCCCCCCCAATATAGGGCGAGCCCAGCCACGGGGACACCAGATGTTTTTCAGCCCACACCCTTGAACACGTACAACAAGAAGATAAAAAAACACAGAAAATAAATACGAGTAGATGACAAAAAATATATATTCAAGAGAGAAGACATTAAAAGGTCCGGGTTCATCCCACAAACATTCCCCCGGCCCGAGATACACCCCACCAATGTAGGGCGAGCCCGACCGTAAGGGCAACGGGGGGCTTCTATCCCACACCCCCGCATATCTAGATCCATCCAACCATACTTTTCTTGGTCTTCCTCTCTTACGCCTTCCACTCACATTTGCACTTTATATGTGTTTTGTTAGTCTTTCTTCATTCATTCGTTTTACATGCCCAAACCATCTCAACGTTGTCTTATTCATCTTACTTAACATATCAGATTTAAGTTCACATTCATCCCTTATTACTTAATTACGTATTTTTTATTTATTTATTTATTTTTTCAAAACAGGCTTAGCCCAATTACATTGAAAAATATAAGACATTAAAAAAGAAGAAAAATTACAGGGAAATTTTTTTTTTTTTAAATTATATAAAGTAAAAAATAATGCATATGTATACAAACGAGTATTTACACACAAACGTATGTTACATATATATTCAGTCACTTAAGTATGTTGATGAGTGCTTTCTAACGCGCTTAATCTAAGAAGAAAATTTACTTTTGCTTTTGGTAATGTGATATGAAATATGTCAATATCCGAAGCAGTCCCGTTAAGAAGAGTTAAGGCCCTTCCAACAGGCATAGCGGCTGGAAGACCCGTTCTTGCGTATGTTATTGAGAACAGTTCCTGCCGGCGCAGTCTAGTGTAATTGTTAGGAACATTTAACGCTAATCTTTGTAGTAATGCTGGACAGCTCACAACTCCTCGAACGAGTTTGACAACGTATACCAGGAGACGCAGATCTCTTCTTACGCTCAAGGAGTTATACCCGAGCATGCCCAGCAGAAACTGCGTAGGATATAGCCACGGATAGACACCAAACTCACTCATGTAGAGATATCGTAGATATTTTTTTTGTACTTTCTCCACCATGAGCGAGTTCTGCGCCCCCACCGGGCTCCAAATGCAAGCATTGCTTTCTAGTTTGCTACGGATCAATGAATTAAACAACGTTTTGAGCACCAATTGGTTTTCAAACGACTTAGAGATTCTCATAACAAATCCTAGAGTTTTATAAGCTGAGTTGCACATAACTTCTATGTGAGGACCAAACGCGAGATTGCTGTGGAACAAGACACCCAGATCTTTAATATTATCTGTGCGGGGAATAGGTATAGATTCTAGTGTATATCTATGGAATTTCAAGACGTGTGAGCGATGATACGACATAATTTTGCACTTTGATGCGTTGAAATATAATTTATTATTGTGGCTCCACTCACAAACGTTGTTGAGATCTGCCTGTAGGTCTAAGCAGTCGGTATAAGAACGATTTTTTTGAAAGATTTTGAGGTCATCAGCAAATAGAAGAAACGTGGATTTTTTTATAACTCTACCTATATCATTAATAAAAATAAGAAATAAGGTAGGTCCAAGATTAGACCCCTGCGGAACACCTGAGTAGGCAGTGAAGTAATCGGAGTTGTAGATTCCATGTGAAACAAATTGTTTTCTATCTGTAAGATAATCTGACAGTAGCCTTAGTAAGTTACCTGGGATCCCAAGTTCACTCATTTTTTCTAATATTTTTTTGTGATTGACGCGATCAAAAGCTTTTGCAAAGTCATGATACGAACAATCAATCTGATTGCCACTATCTACAGCCCTTGAAACATAGTCGGTGAAGACCATCAGATTGGATTCAGTAGATCTGCCTCTTCTGAAGCCATGCTGCTCATCAATTATGTATGGGTCCACTAACGACCTTAGTGTGCGATCCATAAACATTTCTAGGAGCTTAGCTATTGAAGAAAGTATGGCGATAGGTCTGTAGTTGGTTATATCGTCCTTAGAACCATTTTTAAATATGGGAATAACTCGAGTCTTTTTCCATTCACTTGGAAAAGTATGGACTCGGAAGACAAGATTAAATATGTAAGCAAGAGGTGCAGAAAGCAATTCACTACAGCCCTTAAGAAAAAATGTAGGTACTCCGTCCGGCCCGACTGCTTTCGTGTTTTTCATCAACTTTATTTGTTTGAGTATATCAAATGTAGTGATGCTTAGCTTAAATCCCGAGGAAGTATAGTGTGGTGTTCATCAAAAACAAATGCCTCGGAGTCCCTACAATAAACTGTTGAAAAATAATTTGCGAATGCAGAAGATATTTCGGGACCAGTTATTTGATTCCCATCCCAATTCATAACATTAAGCACTGGAGAATCGTTACGCATGGATTTAATATGATTCCAAAATAGTTTTGGTTCACGTACCATTCGACATTCTAAGTTCCTTATGAAGTCTTTATAGGCCGTGCGAATGTTATGTTTGAGCTGAGCGCGAGCACTTTTGAACGCATCGTAGTCACTCAGACGACAAGAGTGTTTCCATTTTTTGTGAAGAGAATCTTTAAGTCTAATATTCCCAACAATTTCACTTGTGAACCACCTCGGGTATTGCCACTTACGTAGCTCTTTTGGTTTTACGGGAAAGCACTCATCAAATACGCAATAAACATGTTCATACAAATATGCTACCGCCTCGTTCACGTCTAAAATTGAATATAAGGGATCCCAGTATTCTGTCATACATTGTCACTCCATGTATTCTTTTCAATGCACGCATTTCTACAGAATTTATTCGGCTCCTCTCAGTATTTTTTTCGTCCTCGTTTTACTCCCACGCATTAAAGTAGCCACTAAAATACTATTGTACACTATCATCTTAGCAGATTTTGATACTGTCCGGTTCGAGTATATATGTTTTAGTGCCCCATTAATTTTATTTCCTAACGCTACACGCCGTTCGATATCCTTCTTAATTCTTTCATTCTCTGATAATATACTTCCGTAATAGCAGAATTCCTCAACTAGCTGAGTTGTATGAGACGGTGTATAAATATGGAAGAAGCGAAAAATGTGAATACCTGGTCATCTGTCCTTCCTGCCTACCCCGATAGGGAAATGACGTGATGACATTCATACATATGTGTGTAAAAAAACTTTATCGATCTTGAAGAAATTTATTTTGTTTTTTTAAATTGTAAATTTGTATGGTGGGTGTGGGCTGAAAAACATCTGGTGTCCTCGAGGCCGGGCACGTCCTATATTGATGGGGTATATCTCGGTCGGGGGGATGTTATGAGATGAGCCGAGACTTTTTGATAGCTTCTCTCTTTATATTCTGCAGTTTATCTTGAGTTAGACGTTTATGGTATGTGCGATTTCAGAATGTATTAAATTTATATATGTACATACTATATTGCTATCAATAAACCTGTATTTATTTATTTTATTTATTATTGATTTGATGGATTTAAAGATTGCCGACCCCTGCCGTAGAAGACTATTTATTTGAGAGTTAAGATCTGGGGATGAGGTATGCAGAGGACGGTATCGAGCACAAAGCAGCGGGTATTTCCTGTCTTAGCACGCGTGCTCTCCGTCCTGTAGACCAAATTAAATTAGCGACCCTGTGTGAATCATTCATCTTGAGACGCAACTTCGAGAAGCTGGAACAAATATTTGTCTGGTCCGTTATATATAGGATTGTCGGTCACCTTTATATGTACAATACATACAAACCATCGCTCAAATTATGATAACTCATTTATAGCAATTATACAGAATTGCTCAGTAGTTAAATGTGAATTCTACCCGTGGCTCTATCCCGCAAGGTTTCTTCTTGGTATATTGGGATACTACCTTCTTAGCTTGAGGAGGGATGTGAGGATTTGTTCTTATATACAATATTTAGATTGCTGTCGACAACTATATTGGAAAATATTTGGATTTATGTTCTTGACAACTATTTGGGATACAGAAATACTAATTTGTTTAGACCAGTGTTTCCCCAAGTTTTTCGCACTACAAGTACCACGTAAATCGGAAACAAAAACCATGCACAGTTTTTTGATAAGAAATAATGTCGTTATAGTTGGCACCAAAGAGAATAAAAAATCGTGAAATGGCAGTTTCTGAAAAAAAAAAGTTGTTTTGTTTAATTTTTTTAAAATAGTAAAAGAAATAGTTTTGAATTTTCCAAGGTAGGGACGATACAAAAACATTTGTCATAGTTTCATACCAAATTTGAAGGCAATCGGTTGGATAGAACTTGAGATTTTATGTCGACCAGGTCGAAAAAAGTAGTTTCGAGGAAAAAACGCGTTTAAAGTTTTGAGATTATTGTCCGAGTCATTCCAGTGTGGCGTAATTGCTGCCTCATTTATAGCTATAACTTCGTAAATATTGAGAATTTTAAAATTTCCTTTTGAGAACATATTTTTAAAGGTCTAAACTAAACAAAAAAAAACGTTTTTTTTTCAAATTTCTCGAGTAAAATACCACCTTATCACTCAGTGACGTGCGGTTTAGAAATATCGAACCGATTGAGTAACACGGTGAATATATTCTCGGCACTGCCTAGCACTATGAGAATAATCCTCCATAACACATGAATACAAAATTAGATCCCATTTATGTAACAGAAGAAATCCGTATAATGTGGAGAATTAAAAAATGTATGGAAGATTTCGATATCGGACAATTCGTTCAACACGTGATGTTCTTAATGGCTTGGTTCGTGGATACGGCACCGACAACAACTTGTTTCACAATGGCGTATATAATAATCAGGTACGTTAAATGAAATTAATCAAGTAAAGCAAACAAAACACCGAGATATGGGAGATAAGAATATCGGTTGTTATCAGTTATGGGTGTTAGTATCTTTCCAAAAGATAGCGTCAAATTTCTTGATGTCTGTCTTGATAGTAAGTTATCTCCTTCTTGATGTCTGTCTTGATAGTAAGTTCTCTCCTTCTTGATGTCTGTCTTGATAGTAAGTTCTCTCCTTCTTGATGTCTGTTTTGATAGTAAGTTCTCTCCTTCTTGATGTCTGTATTGATAGTAAGTTCTCTCCTTCTTGATGTCTGTCTTGATAGTAAGTTCTCTCCTTCTTGATGTATGTCTTGATAGTAAGTTCTCTCCTTCTTGATGTCTGTATTGATAGTAAGTTCTCTCCTTCTTGATGTCTGTCTTGATAGTAAGTTCTCTCCTTCTTGATGTATGTCTTGATAGTAAGTTCTCTCCTTCTTGATGTCTGTCTTGATAGTAAGTTCTCTCCTTCTTGATGTATGTCTTGATAGTAAGTTCTCTCCTTCTTGATGTATGTCTTGATAGTAAGTTCTCTCCTTCTTGATGTCTGTCTTGATAGTAAGTTCTCTCCTTCTTGATGTCTGTCTTGATAGTAAGTTCTCTCCTTCTTGATGTCTGTCTTGATAGTAAGTTCTCTCCTTCTTGATGTATGTCTTGATAGTAAGTTCTCTCCTTCTTGATGTATGTCTTGATAGTAAGTTCTATCCTTCTTGATGTATGTCTTGATAGTAAGTTCTCTCCTTCTTGATGTCTGTCTTGATAGTAAGTTCTCTCCTTCTTGATAGTAAGTTCTCTCCTTCTTGATGTATATCTTGATAGTAAGTTCTCTCCTTCTTGATGTATGTCTTGATAGTAAGTTCTCTCCTACTTGATGTCTGTCTTGATAGTAAGTTCTCTCCTTCTTGATGTCTGTCTTGATAGTAAGTTCTCTCCTTCTTGATGTCTGTCTTGATAGTAAGTTCTCTCCTTCTTGATGTCTGTCTTGATAGTAAGTTCTCTCCTTCTTGATGTCTATTGATAGTAAGTTGTCTCCTTCTTGATGTCTGTATTGATAGTAAGTTGTCTCCTTCTTGATGTCTGTTTTGATAGTAAGTTCTCTCCTTCTTGATGTATGTCTTGATAGTAAGTTCTCTCCTTCTTGATAGTAAGTTCTCTCCTTCTTGATGTCTGTCTTGATAGTAAGTTCTCTCCTTCTTGATGTCTGTCTTGATAGTAAGTTCTCTCCTTCTTGATGTCTGTCTTGATAGTAAGTTCTCTCCTTCTTGATGTATGTCTTGATAGTAAGTTCTCTCCTTCTTGATGTATGTCTTGATAGTAAGTTCTCTCCTTCTTGATGTCTGTCTTGATAGTAAGTTCTCTCCTACTTGATGTCTGTCTTGATAGTAAGTTCTCTCCTTCTTGATATCTGTCTTGATAGTAAGTTCTCTCCTTCTTGATGTCTGTCTTGATAGTAAGTTCTCTCCTACTTGATGTATGTCTTGATAGTAAGTTCTCTCCTTCTTGATGTATGTCTTGATAGTAAGTTCTCTCCTTCTTGATGTCTGTCTTGATAGTAAGTTCTCTTCTTCTTGATGTCTGTCTTGATAGTAAGTTCTCTCCTTCTTGATGTCTGTCTTGATAGTAAGTTCTCTCCTATGGTAGACAAATCGGTTATACCGTTTCTTCAGATTTCTATTCTTATCCAAACATATCATCACGTCGTGTCCCTTGCAGAATAGGCAGAAAGAATAGATCTTCAAACTTTTCTATCCAAGCACGAATCTTTCGCCTCCTCCACATTCGTACATTTCGTCATGCACGATCTTCTATTATTCATATTTCTCACTTGACCTTCTTTCAAAATCTGCTCCAACCACGTATTCCTCGATCCACCCCTTCCACGCACACCTTGCACTTCAGACTTATATACCGCCTCAGTCATTCTTTCATTATTCATTCTCTCCACATGTCCAAACCATCTTAAAGCTCCTTTCTTCATCTTTCTTAAAACATCCATTTCTGATATCTTCATTCCGTCTTATTTTAAACATTGACTTTCCACATTTTTTCTTTAATGCACGCATCTCCACAACGTTAATCTTACTCTCACCCTCCTTCTGCCAAGTCCAAGTTTAACTTCCATCCATCAAAGTGGGCACCAACACGCTATAATATATTGTCATTTTTTGCTACTGTTGATATTGCATGGCTGTTGTATCTAACATAAAGTGCTCCGTTTAACTTGTTTCCTGTCGCTACCCTTAATTCAATGTCCCCTTAAACTCGCCCATCACACTTAAACATACTGCCCAGATAACGGAACTCAACAACCTGCTCCAGTATTTCTCCAAACATCGCACACACTTCTTTCTATAACTATAACCTTAAATAAATATATTTTTCAATTAGTTGAACTATTTAAGTTGATAACCACGTTTTGGCATAGCGGTTAAAATTTAGTGACAGACGGTTACAAGAGGGTAACGCACCTTTATAGAAAGAAGCCCGTAACACAATGTGTCGCTTATATAGTATCACATAAGGAAACACTATACAGCCGGCCGGGCACAGTATAGCACAGTCATATTACATATTGCACCTATACAAGGCGATGTGCAATCAACATTGGAAAAAGGCAATGAACTATTTAATATATGGCCGCCGACTGCGGGTTATTGCACCTGCAACTCTATGTTGGCTAAATTATTGCAAGTTTATCAACAAACTGGATATTTCGCATAATATCACATGCACGCATATAAACGACCTATGTGGCCTATTTGATAAGACTCTTGACTTCCGCCCGGGGATTTCAGTTTGATTCCTGATGGGTACTCTTTTATATATACGCTTCGTCAATTCAGATATTTTGTTTATAGTTAAGGCATTAACGTTGTGGAGGTTTAAAGACATTGTAATTTGTTTTTTTCAAAGCTTTCACCTCATCATCTTGTTTGTGATCCCCTGATGATTGTAAACGTTGAAAGTCCAAGAATTTCGTAATTTTAAATGTTAAAGATTTTCTATAATTTTAATTTTTATGCTAAATCTTAATATTATAGAAATTGTAGTAAAAATATGTATTTTTTTGTGTATAAATTGGATAAAGGTGACGTATAATATGACATTGCTTTAAACTTAAAGCAAAAATTATCCTTAATCTAACGGTTAAATAAAAATGACCCAAACAATAAATATATTAAAAACGGTAAAAGCTTGCCAAGGAAATATAAAACCATTCAAGGAAATAACATAATGTTTTAAATACCGTTGTATCCTATAATTCTCGAGTTTTATAGAGTATAACTCTACAAGTATACGTTTTTTTTTAGGTGAAAGCCTTGAAACCGGTAGAGTAGCACAATCAAGTCTTGTTTGTGCTCCCCTGATGATGAGGTGACTTGTTTGTGCTCCCCTGAAGAAGAGGTGAAAGCCTTGAAATCGGCAGGGCTATACCGTTACAAAAAGTGGAATAAACAGTGTTTGATAAAACAAATTACAACTCCAACTATGTTGGAAAATATATAATTTTATGTTACTGGCAACTATTCAAGGCACAGAAATATTAATCTATTTATTTATTTATTTCGACTGGCAATAAGTATAACTAGCCTGCCAAGTGTCCCTCATTTGTATCACGGACTGTCATTTTTAAATAGGACCTCCAATATTGACATCTTCAACATTTCCGAAAATGTTTTTAAAGAAAATAATCGGATCCTTCTTTGGAATGGGAGTTAATGGTTTCGGCTTAACAAATATTTATCATTCATTAATTTTTATTTCTTGTTACTGTATATAATTATCTTTAAACTATGTATATAATTGGGTTTATCCTGTTTATATAAGCTTTATAAAATAAATAAATATTTTAATGTTGGGACCAGGATTCCATTATAAGACTTCAGCTTAGCTTCTCTGAAGAAAGGTCTCGGTGGGTAAACATACTGTAAAACCCAGCTGTCTCAAATTTGATGTCAATAAATAATTAAAAAAGATATCCAAGTAAAACGTAATTACACTAAGTGGCTTCACCGCGAAGACCTTGATGGAGATGTTTTATCAGTTATTTATATATTTATTTAACACTTTTATTGCAAATACAATCTGGCGGGCTTATTGCCAGGCAGCAACCTCTTCCAACCAACCAGACAAAAGTAAATGAAGCAAGTTACGTGGTCGCATAAATCATTCAAACGACTATCCATCCCCACGAAATCCATAAACACATACGTGAGCATATGTCCACGGACCCCACAAAGACGGACAATCACGCGAACATTATTTTTCATATAAAGTGAGATATCATCAATCAAAAGGAAAGGAAGGGATGGTGGAGAGGAAAGAAAAAGAAAATTCAGGAATGAAACACGTTATTTTACTGACTAGAAATTAAAAGTATTTCAGTCGCTTCTTAAAGCATGTCAAGGACAGAGCGAGTCTTATATTGGTTTGTAACTGATTCCAGAGTCTCACTGCATTGACAGTAAAGGACGACGTAAAAAAACGGGAACGGTGAACTGGAAATGCCAATGGGCAATCTCTGTTTGAGCGTAGCGCTAATCCATGATTGGAAAGACGCTGAAAATTTTCGGCGAGATAAGACGGGGTGGCGGGACAGTTAATGATACTAGGCAATAAAGACAGTATATGAATTTGGCGCCTATTTCCAAAATATACTAACAAATTTCTTGGTGTATGTCTTGATAGTGTGCTCTCCTTCGGGAGATAAATTTGTTGTACTGTTTCTTCAGGTTTCTACGAGTATAGTATCGGATTCTATAGTATGTCTTCCAAGGTAATTAAAACTCTTTATAATCATTTGTTGTGTCGGGTCTGGATTGTTGTTATTCTATTTTTTCTGGTTTGGCTGATTCACAAATTTCTAGGCTCTTCTGCTTTCAATGCAGCTGCTTTTTTGATATATGGTAGTCATAAATATTGTCATATTGGTCCGTTTCTAAAAACTACACTGGCTTAAGTGTCACGAATGGATTGGTTTCAAACTATCTCTTTGTATTCAAGTCCCTTAATGGGATGTCTCCATTGTATATTTCGAACCTGTGTCAGATATGTTCCGTCGGAGAGAAGTAGAACTCGTGTTGGTCCTATGGTGTGGGATGGTCTACCTTCTACGAGGCATATCCAGAAAGTAAGTGTACTGAATTTTTGTAGGTTACAATTTTTTTTATTTAAACAAAAAAATTACGTGGTTACCGTAGTACATATGTAAGCTATTTTTCGACATAGTCGCCATTCCTCTCAATGCAGGTGGTGAAGCGGGGTATCAACTTTTTGATGCCTTCCTCGAAGTAGTTTCCCGCCAACCCATCCGTCCACTTCTCCACCTCCTCCTTTACTTCCTCGTCGGTTGAAAACCTTTTTCCACCAATGTGCAGCTTCAGGGAAGTAAAGAGATAGTAATCTGAAGGTGCTAGGTCAGGGGAATGCGCGGGATGGTTCAGGACACCCCATTTAAACGAGGCGAGCAGCTCCTTCGTGGCGTTGGCCGTGTGTGGTCTGGCATTGTCGTGCAGCAGGCAGACTCCCTTTGTCAGCATGCCTCCTCTTGTTCTGAATCGCCCTCCGCAATTTTTTTAGGGTCTCACAGTATCTTGCAGAGTTGATGGTCTCCCCTTGAGGCATATATTCAATTAAAATTATGCCTTGACAGTCCCAAAACACGGATGCCATGATTTTCTTGGCTGAAATTGTGGTTTTGAACTTTTTGGCAGAGGGTGAAGAGGTGTGACGTGACCATTTTTAAACTCGCTACACCACTTGTACACACTCGTACGATTCATAGCTTTATCACCATATGCAGTTTTCACCTCATTATAAACTTCAACCGGAGGTTTTACCTTCCAAACGAGATAACGGATGACGCCGCGTATTTCGCACTTGGCGGGAGATTGGATTGACATTTTTCACGAAACGTGTTGTCGCGTCGACACTTCTCAACGTACTGACCTCGAACCGGTCTCGTTGTGAAGGGGAAGGGTCAGGCTACACGGAAGTGTAGCCAACATGCCAAAAAAAAATCCACCCGGTCGTGAGAGCCTCAGTACACTTACTTTCTGGATACGCATAGTATACTAAAAAAAATGTAGCATGGTCCCTGTGACGTTTCACAAATTTGTCCCAATAAAACCTTGTAACGACGTTCAGTAATTTTAATTATTTTGTCAACTTTAATACAAACCTCGATTCTAATAAATAGCAAGTTATTTAGGTAAATACAGTACATAAAACTAACAATAATGACAAATTAATACATCTTGTTACAAATTAGCAAAAATATGTCAGTTTGTTAAAATCATATAATATTTGGCGAAGTTCATTAAAAGTCACTACGTTAGTCTGCATTGGCTAGGGATGGGGTATACGATAATTGGATTTTCGATTTTTTTTATACATATAATTAAATGTTCGTAATTAGTATTAATTCATAGTGGATCTTGGCCTATTTAAAGATAGATACAAACCATACAATACATTAGAAAGTCAGTATAATTAAAATTAGCAATTAAAACGTCAGTTTATAAAAAAACGATTCGGTTTGTAAAAAAAAACGACTTTACCCCATCCCTTTGAGACATGACATTTCAAACGTCACAGGGACCATGTTACATTTTCTTGAGTATAGTGTCAGAGATATGGCTGGCGTATGTAGCTTTAATAAGATCTTTTATGGGATGTTTTATCCACATTTATGAATGGGTTCGAATCCCGAGATGAAGCGCCCTTGAGGAGAGATATACGGCGCTGTATAAATTGCTCTTTTATTATTATTATTATTCACTCTATTGCCTGCTCTGCTACTTCTTTCAATAACGCACTTCACGCGGTTATCTGATGTGAACGTTATTCCAAGATATCAAAATTCCTCGACTTTATAATAATTGTAATCAAATGGAATAATACTCGCAGTTAAAGAACTGACGTTTGAACGGCCGATAGGTGTGTGTGTGTGTGTGTGTGACAGTTCGTCGAACCTGCGCCCGGAAGTGCGAAGCGGTGAGAAATTGAAGTTTTGTCAGACGCAGAATCGAAGAACGGAAGTTCATTTGCAGTCGATATTCATTTTCCAGCGTTCTGTACTGCACTGGCGCATCCGTTTCAATACCCAACAGGGCCTGAGGGAATACTAAAACTGTAACTGACTCTACATACGAGGGTCATCTAGAAAGTAAGGTTACAATGGCTCCTGAGGCCGGGGGAAATTTTTTGCTTCGAAGTTGGCGCACCTGGCGTGTAGGGGGGATCGTAACGGTCAGTTTGTTTGATCCCGCGTGTTTGTTGGCCATTTTGTTCAGTCACAGTAAATTCTTCCGATGGAGAGGTCGTCGCGCGCTCCCGCCACCTCCCGTCCGTGCGAGATCCGCGCGGTCATCCGTTTTTTGAATTTGCAGAACAATATCGCCGCGAATATCCATCGAAAGCTCGTGGAAGTTTATGGTAGTTATGTGATGAGTCGACAACATGTCACGAAGTGGGTTAGGTTGTTCAGAGAAGGCCGTATTGATACTCACGACGAGGCAAGGCAGTGATTTCTGACGAATTTGTGCAAAAAATTGAAGAACAAGTGCGAAATTACCGCCGTGTGACGCTTGACGACCTTCACGAAGAATTTCCTGACATTTCTCGAAGTCTCCTTGGTGATATATTGTGTCGGAAAAACTTGGTTACAATAAGTTGTGTGCGAGATGGGTGCCCAGAATGCTCACACCGGAGCACCGTCAAAATCGCGTGACCGCCGCTCTTGAAATTTTGGATCGTTTTGCTCAGGAGGGAGAAGCTTTTCTGGACACTATCGTGACGGGGGATGAGACGTGGGTGTGTCACTACACCCCAATAATTTTCCAACGATCAGGAGGTCGAGGAAGCTGTGAAGAAGTGGCTGAAAGAGCTGGCGGCGGAGGTCTAAGACACTGGGATACAAAAGTTGGTGCCCCGACTACAGAAATGTCTCGATTTCGACGGCGATTACGTTGAAAAATTGTTTAATATATTTGTGAAGTATCCTGTGAATTTCAATTAAATACAAGCATTTTTCGATTCTACATAAATGTTGTAACCTCACTTTCTGGATGACCCTCGTATATATACCCTCATGTTGTTTCCCTGTCGGGGTAGGCGGAGAAGACAGGGCCATACTTTCCTATCGCGACATACATATCCTTAGCCTCTTCTATTCTAATAAGACTTCTACGATTTCTCTGACTTTTAACATTTCCTTTTTTTTTTTCAAAATATCATACACTTGACCATACTTTCCTAGATCCTCTACCATGCGTTCAATTTACATTTGCACTATACATTTGTTTTGTTAGCATTTCTTTATTCATGCGTTCCACATGCCCAAACCATTTCAGAGTGCTCTTCTTCATATGATATTCTACTCAAAATGTCAGCCTTAAATTTACATTCACTCTTTATAACTTCTTTCCGTATTTTGTCATACATGGTAACCTCGTGTATTGTTCTAAGTGCACGCATTTCTATTGCGAACCCACATTTCAGAAACAGTTTCCCATTCAATACAAGTTGACAATAAATTAACGAACAACGTTTTTAATGAGCGAACTAATGAAAAAAATGAATAAACAATAGCGAAATATGAATGATGCATGTGCAAAACCGACAGAAATAATAATAATTGGCAATGCATGCAACGTGACCGATTGTCTAGTGACACTTGAATGCAAACTTAGCAGAACGAATGGGCATTATGAGAAAACAACGAACATTTTTGCTAAGCACGGAAAAGAAACATCAGTTATGATATTCTAGTATGTCATCCTCTGAAATGTATGACTATGCATGTTTAATTCGTTCTGCTGACAATGACCACATTGCCGCTGCTAGATTTGGTCAACCACCCGAGTGGAGCTGTCCACGGATCTAGTCACAGACCTCCTCACCCGAGTTCAACTGGGTTGTTTGTCAGTTTTACATATAGGTACACACCATCTTACCATAACCCTTGCGGGTACTCAGGACAATGTTGATTTGATTACCTTTGTAGGGAATACCGACATCCCTAAATATTGTCAAGATGCACGGTCAACGACCGATGAATCAACCTTTGAATATGTACAAAGATCACATACCAAAACGTCAATATTGTTTACACGCAAATAATATTTACGTCGCATTCCACGGTAGAAAGAGAACGCATCGCGTTGTCTCACCGTTTCGGCAATAACTATTCTACCCACTATATCATTGGCAACGTCTGCGACCACCTCGGCACGCACAGGAGTGAGATCAAGATATACTGCGGACGCATTCACGCGCCCCGTTCTGAAATTGTATATATACCTACTTATCGACAAATAAAGGGCACTTATTATTATTCACTTGACCATTCATCGCTGTTTACTATTTATTGATTATTCACTCTCACTTTTTCGCATTCCTGAATCGACGTATTTTATTTTAAATACAAAACAAATCAAAACCATCACGACATACGACTAAAGCATACCGCTAAATTGATGACCCCGAACGAAAAGGAACACAGAATTCGACTAAAGCGAATACATCGATGTCAACAACATCATCATCAGCACGTCCTACTAGGACATACGCTAAACCTTTATTGAAAATATGTAGTATAGCGATGTCAAAACTGGAAAAGGTATGGAGGAACAGAACTATCAACATCATGTCGAAAATATTCCTGGTAAGTATCTCGTCTTCGCAATATTTATAAAAAAAGGGTTCAACAAGCAAATGCGAGAATTACAGGACCATTTGGGCGTAACCTTTGATGTCGGACTTACGTTCGTTAACCATGTCTCACGTTTGATATCGGACTGTTACAAACTACTCGGTTTTATAATGAGAATATCAAGAGAATTTAACAGCACCGATATCCTCCGAAACTTATATAATTATTTTTTATGTTGTTTATAGTTAAGGCATTAACGTTGTGGAGGTTTAAAGACATTGTAATTTATTTTTAACAAACACTGTTTATTCCACTTTTTTATGACGGTATAACCCTACCGGTTTCAAGGCTTTCACCTCATCTTCAGGGGAGCGCAAACATATCTAATTAGAACCAAATTAGAATATGCATCTACGGTTTAGGCTCCTCATCAGCTCAAATATAAAAACAATATAGAACAAATACAAAAAAAAATCCTCAGATATCTATGGAACAGGACACAGGGCGATTACCTAAAATATGCTCACTATGTCGAACTTCTCACGGTGTGTAACTATAGAAGCCTCGAAACAAGAAGGCAAGAATCTATTGCGATATTTCTACTTAAGGTTTTCCAAGGTTGCTTTAACTATCCCGCGATTCTAGAGGCACTACATTTATATGTACCCAATAAATATAGCCGTGCAAGGAATCACCCTCTGTTCTACACACCTACTTACAGGACGAATATCATGGCTAAACACTCAGTCACGCGTGGTATAGAGATATTGAACCAACTGAATGACACTGTTGATATATTCTCGGTACCGTCTAGCAGTATGAGAAGAATCCTGGCTGATATTCTTCCTAATGAATAAGCTAACGCTAGAAGCAGACCCTCTTTGTGTAACAGGAGAAATCCGTGCAAAGTGGATTTAAAAAAAATTTATCACTTGCAAGTAAAATATTAATTTATATAATCAAAAACCATCTGAGACCTAACATCAGCTGGCAGATACTAAAGAACCGGCAGGATTTCTTGGGGGAAAAGGGACGAGAGAACAAATCCCCAATCTTCTTCAGTTTCAATCCTGGGGATTGGTTACCAGCAAAGCCCTGCATCTCCTCCTACACTCTGCTCGATCTTCAGCGATCCTCTTGAGCTCTGTATTAGAGGTGCAGTCCATATCGTGGCATATTTGCTCCAGATACTCTCTCCAGTATATTGTGCAGGAGATTTTCATGTCGCAGCATATGACCCATCCATTCTGCACGCCTTTCCGATATGGTGTTTGACAGGTGCCTGGTTTCTTCGATCCTGCTGAGAACCTCGGTCATTTGTAATGTAGTCTCTCCAGGAAATCCTTAGGATTTGTCTATAGGTCCACATCTCGAAGGCCTCCAATCTTTTTCGATCCCTTTCGCCTATGCATCATGTCTCACAACCATACATCAAAATACTCCAAATATATGTTTTGACCAAGCCTCAATATCAGACAGTTGATAGAAAATCGCTAACATCAAGTCAAAGTCAACAACATCAAGTCCAAACAATTTTAATTGCAAAAGGGTGTACGGCAAGGGTATATCCTCTCCCGATTTGTTTAACCTGTATGGACAATATTATATAATATTATAAGGAGAGCACTTGAAGACCTGCTATTGGTGGAGTAAGCTCTTAAATCTGAAGTACAGTACCCGGCGGTGAGTAATACACATTGGGCTTAAGAAAGAGACTGTCGGCTATAATCGGCTAACTTCGGCTTTGTAGAGCGTCGTCTCTGTCATTCATACACGTGTTCCGTTGCGATTTGTCAGTTGTTTAGCTCTTTCTAGATACCGGACTGTTAGCGCATCGTGCGACAGAGACGATGCTCTACAAAGCCGAAGTTTGCCGATTATGACCGACAGTCTCTTTCTTAATCCCGATGTGTATTACTTACCGCCGGGTACGTACTGTATGTAGATGATACGACGTTAATTACCACATCAGAAGATAAAGTGAAACACGAGAGCTTCCTGGATCTGGAAATCAATAGGTCAAAAACGTTAATAATAATACATCTCAGTAACAATCTGCCACCAAATAATGTAAACTAGTTGCAACCCGTGAAATATTCACGGAAGTAAAACAAATTCTACATTTATAAAAATATATATTCATAAATGTAAAATTTGTTTATATATATCATTTATACATCGTCCCCTTTTGCACCGGTTCAAAAATTGTTAGCTAGGTATTTAAAATTCGTTCAGTATCACGGACCCACCGAGATTCAAATTTCGAATTACTTTCGGAGAGAATCCAAGTATTCCTCTCTCGCTCTCTTCTATTCAAAATTCGATTCTCGTATTATTTCTTTGACAACAACCATCGTACGGCTTTAGCCTATTTATATTATGTTAATGTAGTCTAGAAGTTGTCACCGACTTTATTCACTTAGGCTCCAGTATTTTCAACAATGGAGGATGCGAGACTGGGGTGGAAAGAAGAACTGTAATGGCGAAGATTGCGATGTAAAAACTTGAAAAGACATGGAAGAGCAGAAACATCACCGTCACAAATAGTGAATGGGATAATTAAGTGTCCGAAGTTACTGGAATTGATTGACTGCAGGATATACGGACTTTTGGTCCGGCATCACGGGAAAAGGCAAATGACTAGCAGCGCAATTTTTTTCTTCTTATAAAGTGACTTAAGATCTGGAGTTCAAACAGCCCAGCAACTAACTGACCAGTAGATGAATAATCATTTGAATATGTTTTGTAACCGTGTAACTTGTTTTTTATACTTTTGTCTGGTTGGCTGGAAAAGATTGCCGCCTGGCATTAATCGCACTGAAAATTCTAATTTTAGTATTACTTTTGTATCCACTTTTAACTCTTACAAGCTTAGTGGTCCACATTATGTACCACCTTTTTTTGACGCAGTACTGCACAATGGTACACGCAATGTACCACTGATTAAACCTCTCTCTATTGCTGCAAGAACGCTCAGATTATGTACCACTTCGTATAATATAATACTTATGACTCATATACGCACAGCTGCAGGTCTGGTCCTGTTCGAATTCATTTAGCTTCTAATATTATTGACAGTTAGTTGTTCTTGGTGTGCCGACTTGTGCATATAAAAGAAAACGTTATATATTTTGTATTAAATTTTAATAAAAAAATAGTTGTGTTGTGATAAAATTGACTTCAGTAATTGTGTTAAATTTATATTTAGGTTAAAAATTTATTTTACTTGGATGTATTTCGGCATTATTTGGTGGTACATTAGAAGTACCAGTGGAAATATGGACTAGTGGTACATAAGTTGTACCACCTCACCGGGAGTTCCTTGACCTACTGAGGAAGTGGAAATATGTTAATTTAGCATTTGTAATGAGAAACTTGAATAATGAGAAAAAAAATAATGAGAAACTTTGACTTTTTATTTTTTGTGCAGCCTGAGTAAAAATAAGTTAAGTTTACCTGTGCCTGTAGACCTTAAACTGAGAATACTCCTCATCAAGACCTATGTATGGAGTATCTTGATGTACGGCTGCGAGACATGGTGCCTATCCGAAAGAGATAGACGAAGACTAAAGGCTTTTGAGATGTGGTCCTATAGAAGACCATTAGGAATTTCCTGGAGAGACCGCATCACAAATGAAGAGGTTCTCCAACGAATCGAAGGAGGAAGGCACCTGCTCAGGATCCTGTCCGAAAGGCGTGCAAGATGGATCGGTCATATAATACGACAAGAGGGCCTCTTGCATGCCATAATGGAGGGCATGACCAAGGGGCAAACTCTAGGGGACGCCCACCCCGAGAGTACCTGGAGGACCTGTTGGTGGACGTGCGCTGCTCAACATACACAGACTTTAAAAGAGCCGCACAGGACAGGGGGGAATGGAGGAGAAGAGTTCAAATTGCTGCAAACCAGTCTTAGGACTGCAACCACGGAAGGACCTGTGCCTGTAAGGGTTAATGGTTGATAAAAGACCGTACATTATATTACATTAAAAATAAAATAATGCGTAAAAAGAATATAGAGGATTCAAAAGCCGTATGGTATGCCTGGAAAAGTTTGATGCTCTACCCTCTCTGCTAAGCCCTTAAATCGATACGGCTTGCTATTGGAATATATTTATCGGCCTCTCTCAGGCCATGTCCGTTCCGTTATTATCCCGATACGATTTATTGCCTTACATAATGTATTTATTCCAAATAAACATTGATATGTGATCAATCTGCCGCGTGTGCCAAGAATGATAAGTCCCAGACCTAGGGTTCGACGTCTGCCGGTAGCCCAGGTCAGTGTCGATGTGCTAACCCAACCTGGCAGGCATACCTGACGCCGGCCGGTACCGGGAAAACAACGGATAGTGAACACTCCCACATTTCGTATTCAAATTGATACACTTTGCCTACAATATGGTAATGTTACATGGAAATCTGTAACATTACTTGAATTATAACGTCTAGGCGCCGTTTGGTGGCCAAACTCCTTTCAGAATCATTTATACATACATTATCGTAAATAGAGATTGTCTATTGGCCTTTCCAGTTCACCGCTCCTCTTTTTTTACGTCGTCATTTACTGTCCATGCAGTGAGACTCTGGAGTCAGTTACAATCCAATATAAGACTCGCTCCGTCCTTGGCATGCTTTAAGGAGCTACTGAAAAAACTAGGAATTTCTAGTCAGTAAAATAACGTGGCTCATTCCTGATTTTTCTATTCCTTTCCTTTTGATTGATGATATCTCACTTTATATGAAAAAGAATATTCGGGTGATTGTCTGTCTTTGTGGGGTTCGTGGGCACGTGCTCACGTATATGTTTATGGATTTCGTGGGGATGGATAGTCATTTGAATGATTTAAGCGACCACGTAACTTGATTAATTTACTTTTGTCTGGTTGGTTGGAAGAGATTGCCGCCTGGCAATAAACCCGCAAGATTGTATTGCAATAAAAAAATGTGTTAAATAAATATGTTGGACTAAAACATTATGACAAAATATAGCATGTTAAATAATATTAAAAATGATTTTTTCAAGTATTACACTGAATTTAAGAGATGTTTTCTGAAGGAGCTAAGCGACACATGAAACACGTTTATATAAGGACACACACGATTAAAAAGTGTGATTGCTCTACCTACCATCGGCATCTCCAAAGGCAGGTTGGTCTGACTTATAGGTTGATGGAACAATCTATGGGAGCGTCGTCTCAGATAATTACCCGGAACATACAAACCAAGAAAGATTGTCCAGGACGGATGGGTTCACTAAATTACCCCTGAGCAAACAAATAAGTGGACACCCAATTGAAGAGATCTTCCCCTCTCTGATGATCTGTAACTAAGCATCCCCAGTAAGAAGACACTTGGATAAAGCCAGGGATAATATCCATATGTTACTCTCTCATGTAGAGACAACGGAGATATATTTTCTGAACCCTTTCTATCACGAATGAATACGTAATCCCTGCTGGCGCCCATATTATATGTGTATATTTAAAGTGTGCACATATTTTTTGGGGCATTCTGTTTTATTATGATTGGTCACGTTAAGTAAACACTAGAACTAGGATGTTTGCGCTGCAATTGAACAAATATTGAAATGTGCAAGGCTCACGGTGCATATTCGCCTTTAATAGATGTGCATTTTTAATATTGACTGCACTTAGCACGTCATCGGTGCCGATTCGAGTGGCGCAACGCTCGTCTATGTTTTCTTTGTGCAATAATAATAGTATAAGTAAACAGCGGTCATGTAATATATCGAGATTTGCAAATCTGATAGTCGTTTAAAATTAGCAATATGAAACTTTTACAAGACAAGTAATATAAATCTTTGACATGACAAGTAATATAAATCTTTGACAAGACAAGTAATATAAGACTTTGACAAGACAAGTAATATAAACCTTTGACAAGACAAGTAATATAAGACTTTGACAAGACAAGTAATATAAACCTTTGACAAGACAAGTAATATAAGACTTTGACAAGACAAGTAATATAAACCTTTGACAAGACAAGTAATATAAGACTTTGACAAGACAAGTAATATAAACCTTTGACAAGACAAGTAATATAAGACTTTGACAAGACAAGTAATATAAACCTTTGACAAGACAAGTAATATATACGAGTATTTTCAATATCTTTCTTTTTCTATTTTACCATCTTTCGAAAGCAAATATACATTTCATCAAGCCGTGTCCTCTCGGGGTAGGCAGAGAAGATAGTGCCATACGATCCTATCGCGACACATATTTCACCTCTACATCCATACACCTTCTCATACAGCTCAGATCTCGTGAAAACATCCTCCACAAATATCTGAAAACATCCTCCACAAATCTTCAACTTTATCTAATATTTCGTAACAATACCTTATACACATAACATACAAGTCATGGTTTTATCTAAATAATTTATATTGTATAATTTAAGGAAAATTTCTCTTTTATATACGAGAATTATGGAAATGGAGTAATGTCATTTGCGATCGAGTGAGAATTTTACCGTTTCACACAATTCTCTCTCACACGCTTTTCAACGCAAGAATCCATTGAAAATTTGAAATAGAAAATGACAATGATGTCTTCTCGACACGCAGAATGTTCGCGTGTGCAGTGCTATGCAGCCAGATATATACTCGATGATACAGCACGCACTCTCGCGTATGCTTGCGTGCGTTATAAAGTCGGTCTCCGTTTCGAAATCTAACTTTTTTCCGGTAGATATATCTACTTAGAGACAGGTGTAATCAGGTCAGGAATGCGTCAAATATAATATTGACTTGAAGACGAAGATATCTCGGAAGTTATTTTTAAAATTAATGAGAAAATTATCTCACTGTATTTAAACATACGTGTATGTCTAAGTAGAAAAATTTCGCTTCATGTAACTCAGAAATAGGAAGGGCATTCTCCGACATTTCCTCAATATTGAGTTTTGAAACAATTTAGATATTTTTAATATAAGTATATATAGTATTCGCCAGAATATCACAACAATATTTAGAAATAGCTACTAACTTTGTGCTCTCCTTTATTAATATAAATAACCTAGTATAAACGAAACATTAAGGACAATACTTTGCCTCTGGAGTTGAGTAACCCTGCATCATCATGTGGAAGGTTTCCATTCTGCAAAGCAACTTGCATCTCGTTCTACAAGTGAGCCCATGTGTTTTCTATATCTCAAGATCTATCCATAAAATTCTCAAAAAATCCAATTTTAGTTCTATGTAAGCGTTGTTCCACTACAAACAAATCTAAGTTCTTTACCTCTATAAAATAAGTCTTCGACAATTACGTAAGTCTGCTTGGTGAAGTTTGGTAATATTTTGTGGTATGCATACTGTAGTCGTATTGTTTTTGGTCAAAAACTCATGGAAATCATGTCTTTCACGATTTCAACGTGGTCCTTTTTTTGCATAAAATTGAGATCTTTCGGCACCAGTTTTGCAGCGACACGTCTGAGGCCCAAATCACTAACCAAAATGTCTTGAGCGGATCCATAAGCGATGTTCAAGCTCTCTGATGGTCAATTTGCGGTTCTCGGCCAACATTTCTTTGATTTTATCGATGTTTTCATCGGTTTTCGACTGCCACTGCGTTCGTCATCCACGACCGACTCACGACCACTTCTGAAGCGTTCGTGCCACCGAAAAACACTTCTCCAACATTTCCAAAGTCGGCGGATCGTTAAATCCGTTTTTCACACAAAATTTAATGCAAACTCGTTGATGCACAGTTGATGCCATTTTCAAACTAGTAAAAAATCGAAAACACGCACAAAGGTAGATATACTCAGTACAGCGTAACTTTTACAAATGTCAAGCTATGACGCTGAAATTTGGAGGGAAGTGTCAATGATAGATGTGGTAACCTAACAAAAAAAAAAGAATTCCAATCGGGTGACTGGCAGCGCCACACGGTGGCCGGTCCTAAAACTTTTTGACCAAGGTAGTATGTGCGGTTTCGGAATGTATTTATAAATGTGCATAACATGTTGCTATCAATACACCTAATTTATTTATTACATACCATCATGCTATTTATCTATCGGGGTAGACATAGAAGACAGACTTTCCTATCCCGACACAAATCCTTCGCCTCTTCCACATTCATACCATATATCTCCTACGATTTCTCCGACTTTTACTTTTCCTTGTTTTAAAATATCTACTTGATCCAACCATACTTTCCTTGGTCTTCTTATACCACGTCTTCCACTATCTTTCAGGCAGTATATTTGTTTTGTTTGTGCTCTTCTTCATCTTACTCAACACATCAGCTTTATGTTCACATTCATTTCTCATCACTTCAATCCGTATTCTATCATACATTGACACCCCATGTATTCTTCTAAGTGCCCGTTTTATTTTAAACCATTTATTTGTTCGTCTCTTTTCATCGTCTAATAATTATCGTATTCTCGCCGACATTGAAAGCGTGGTTGAAACAAAAGAACAAAATATAAAAAATAAAAATTCAGAAAGATATAAATATAAAAAGTCAAAGAAATCGTAGGAGTTGTATGAGAAAGTGTATGTAGGTAGAAAAGGCGAAGGATGTGTATTGAGATACAAAAGTCTTGCACTATGTCCTCTCTGCCTACCCCATCAGGGAAATGGTGTATGTGTATAACTTCAGCATTTAACTTGAGTCACATTTTAATTTTGTATCAATTCTGACTATCTAAAAGATCCGATGGGAATGCGTCAAATGTGAACATCAAATGGCATCGACCCCGAGGCAATCTTTGGCACTCCTTGACCCTTGGACCCTTACAGTTATATGTGGGCAATCAATACAGCATCAGCGCCGATGTCAACACATTCTCAGCTCGTCTTTTTTTTATGGAATAAGGTATTTCGCACTTTTTACTCGTTGGCGTATTATCGTAACTCTGGGTAGCGTCTAAATTCCATGGCAATGTTTTTATTTTAAACGTGTCAATTATATACAAAAATATGTTTACATACTTTGAATGATGAAAGTAGAGAAATCGGAGAGGTTGTATGCGATGTGGAAGAGTCTAAGGTGGCGTAATAATAATAAGTAAACTGAAAAGAGACTACAATTGAAGAGTAAAACTCATAAACAACATAACAACCATATTTTTAATTTTTTTAATGGAAAAACAGTCTATCAACAAGCGACAATATACCCATAAATGGCATAACATATATGTGAATTCAAATTATAAAAAATAGCTTTATATAATTTGTACCTAGCCTTTGTGGACTACGAAAAGGCATTTGACTCAGTCAAGAAAGCTGCCATACTAGAAGCTCTAAAGACACAAGGCATTGATAGAGCATACATTCAGTTGTTCAATAACATCTATAAGGATGCAACAGCAATAATACTTCTCCATAAATCCTCGGAAATTTTGTCTTTTTAATATTTATATTAAGGCCTAATATGATATAATATTAGGTCCTTACATATGAAATTGGCGTTTTGTTTGGGAGGAACATAAAGTTGATTTTTTTTTAATATAATATATTTATTTAATCAAAGTATGTACCATTGCTATCTATGCACTTTTGCCATCTCATAGGTAGTTCATCGATCCCTTTACTAAAAAAACCATTCGGACGGGAATCAATAAAATCTTTGAAGTCGGTTTGGACTGCCCCATCGGAGTTGAATTTTTTCCCTTGCAAGAAGTTATCCAAATTTCGAAAAAAATAGTAATCTGTCGGGGCAAGGTCCGGAGAGTACGGTGGATGTCTTATACATTCCAATTGAAGCTCTTCTAATTTGGTAGCCGTCTGTTGTGCAGTGTGTGGTCTAGCGTTATCATGAAGCAGCAGTGGCCTAGAGCGATTAACCAGCCTCGGTTGTTTAGCAGCTAGCTTTTCCATCATGGTTTGCAGTTGCTGACAATAGACATCTGCCGTAATCGTCTGGCCAGATTTAAGAAAGCTGTAGTGAACGACACCAGCACTAGTCCACCAAACGCTCACAAGTAACTTTTTTGGAGTCAATTTTCGCTTGGGGCATGGTTTGGCTGGTTCGGCAGGGTTCAGCCATTGCGATGAGCGCTTCCGATTATCATACAGGATCCACTTTTCATCACAGGTAATGATTCGATTCAAAATCCCTTCATTATTGTGCCGGTTGAGTAATGCAACGCAGCAGTCAACGCGCGTTTGTTGATTTGCTTCACTCAATTCGTGAGGTACCCACCTTTCAAGCTTTTTCACCTTCCCAATTTGCTTCAAGTGGATTAAAACAGTTTTATCACTAACACCGCAGCCTGCAGCTAACTCGGACGTGGTTTGCGATGGATCCGCTTCCACAATAGCCTTCAATTCTTCATTATCAACTTTGGTCTCCGGCCGTCCACGGGGCTTGTTCTGCAGGTCGAAATTTCCAGAACGAAAACGTTGGAACCAAAAACGCACTGTGTTTTCTTTTGCGGCACCGTCGCCATACACATCATTAATCCTTCGAGCCGTTTCTGCAGCACTGGTGCCACGGTGGAACTCGTACTCGTAAATAACGCGATATTTCAAGTTTTCCATTTTGTAAACTGAGTGACGCAAAGAAAAAAAACAATTAAGGAAAAAACAAATGAATTATAATTTTCGAAACACAAATACTTGAGTAAATAGCTGTATAAATTTGAATTTGGAATTCCTAACCAAAGAGAAGATATTTGAGATCAAAGTTGCCAGTACGGCAAAACGCCAATTTCATATGTAAGGACCTAATATTAGGTCCTTACATATGAAATTGGCGTTTTGCCGTACTGGCAACTTTGATCTCAAATATCTTCTCTTTGGTTAGGAATTCCAAATTAAAATTTATACAGCTATTTACTCAAGTATTTGTGTTTCGAAAATTATAATTCATTTGTTTTTTCCTCAATTGTTTTTTTTCTTTGCGTCACTCAGTTTACAAAATGGAAAACTTGAAATATCGCGTTATTTACGAGTACGAGTTCCACCGTGGCACCAGTGCTGCAGAAACGGCTGGAAGGATTAATGATGTGTATGGCGACGGTGCCGCAAAAGAAAACACAGTGCGTTTTTGGTTCCAACGTTTTCGTTCTGGAAATTTCGACCTGCAGAAAAAGCCCCGTGGACGGCCGGAGACCAAAGTTGATAATGAAGAATTGAAGGCTATTGTGGAAGCGGATCCATCGCAAACCACGTCCGAGTTAGCTGCAGGCTGCGGTGTTAGTGATAAAACTGTTTTAATCCACTTGAAGCAAATTGGGAAGGTGAAAAAGCTTGAAAGGTGGGTACCTCACGAATTGAGTGAAGCAAATCAACAAACGCGCGTTGACTGCTGCGTTGCATTACTCAACCGGCACAATAATGAAGGGATTTTGAATCGAATCATTACCTGTGATGAAAAGTGGATCCTGTATGATAATCGGAAGCGCTCATCGCAATGGCTGAACTCTGCCGAACCAGCCAAACCATGCCCCAAGCGAAAATTGACTCCAAAAAAGTTACTTGTGAGCGTTTGGTGGACTAGTGCTGGTGCCGTTCACTACAGCTTTCTTAAATCTGGCCAGACGATTACGGCAGATGTCTATTGTCAGCAACTGCAAACCATGATGGAAAAGCTAGCTGCTAAACAACCGAGGCTGGTTAATCGCTCTAGGCCACTGCTGCTTCATGATAACGCTAGACCACACACTGCACAACAGACGGCTACCAAATTAGAAGAGCTTCAATTGGAATGTCTAAGACATCCACCGTACTCTCCGGACCTTGCCCCAACAGATTACTATTTTTTTCGAAATTTGGATAACTTCTTGCAAGGGAAAAAATTCAACTCCGATGGGGCAGTCCAAACCGACTTCAAAGATTTTATTGATTCCCGTCCGAATGGTTTTTTTAGTAAAGGGATCGATGAACTACCTATGAGATGGCAAAAGTGCATAGATAGCAATGGTACATACTTTGATTAAATAAATATATTATATTAAAAAAAAATCAACTTTATGTTCCTCCCAAACAAAACGCCAATTTCATATGTAAGGACCTAATATATAGAATACATAAGGGAGTTCGTCAAGGAGATATTTCCCCAAAATTATTCACAGCTACACTTGAATACGTCTTGAATAAACTAGAATGGGAGAATAAAGGCCTGGTGATAGATGGAAAATACCTGAGCCATTTGAGATTTGCAGATGATATCGTTATATTTTCACAAAACCCGAATGATCTTCAGCACGAACTGCAAGAATTGGCAGAGGTCAGTAAAGAAATTGGTTTAGAAGTGAATATATCAAAAACCAAATATATGATGAACAGCTTTGCTACCCCAAAACCAATAAACGTAGATGGAAAGCCGCTAGAACTTGTCCAGGAATATGTGTATCTGGGCCAACTTATTTCCTTTGTAGGTGGCATATCGGAGGAAATAGCAGAAGGACAAAACTAGCGTGGAGCTCATTTGGACGTTTGAACAACATCTTCAAAAGTAATCTCCCAATATCCTTGAAGCTAAGGGTCTACAACCAGTGCATTCTTCCAGTACTTACTCGTACGTATGGCTGCGAGACATAGACGCTCACAGTAAAGAACGCACAAAAGCTCCAGACCGCACAAAGGGGCATGGAGAGATGCATGTTTGGATATACTAAAAGAGACCGTATACGAAACACCTGGATTCGCAATATAACAAAGGTAGAAGACGTTATAAAGATGTGCAAAAGAATGAAGTGGCAATGGGCAGGACACATAGTCAGAATGTCAGACTCCTGATGGACATCCGAAATAATCCAATGGTACCCAAGAGGCATAAAGAGGCCCAGAAGAAGACCGAAGGTACGCTGGATAGATGAAATCAGGAAGCATAGCAGCATCACATGGCATCAACGAGCAAAAAACCGAACTATTTGGAGTCAACTTGGAGAGACCTTCATGCAGCAGTGGATCGACCCTGGTTGACAATGATGATGATGATATAATTTGTTTTTTTTTTTTCACAAATAAAACGTTTTGTAGAAAATGTGCACTTTTTTTCTTATAACTCTTTACGTACTCGTATTTTTTGGCTCTTGTGGTTTGTGAGTTTTACTCTTCAATTATTTTTAATTCGGCACTACTAATGAGAAGAATAAAATTGCTTTTTTTGAGATAACATTTCACCAAATTGGGATTCCAAGTTAGTATTCTATCATCCAAATTTATTGCAAATGTTCATCATATGAGCATTATGAATATTTTTACGCACGTATTCCAGCGATTTGTGCAACGGGCGTGTTCACGCGCGGCCATCTGAAGTTAGCCTTACTCACCCTCTAATTTCTCTTGAGGGCAACGGAAATAGATATATGTAATGATATTTTAACATGAGTCTTGCTTATTCATATCCATTCAAATGATTTCAGTCATTGTGTTCAATGCACCCTATTGTGGTAACGCATACGCGGTGGAACAATGTCTTTTTTTATGAATATTCTTACGGCACATTGTCACCTCTTGCACAATAATATTGCGGTTTTATGGAAATTGACTTCGCGAACTTTGGCAGCAGACACAGGAAGGAATGCGGCATCTACCACACGGAATAGAAACAGACTAACATTTTACCGTTAACAGTTGATTTCGTTGCTTATTATTATTATTATTATTATTATTATTATTATTATTATTATTACACATGACAAGAAATATACACAATTTGAGAAAAAACAACAGGTAATTTGATTTGGACATATAATTTTAATGGATCTGGGTTTGTTGCCTTTCATTTGTCGTATCCCCAGTAAACTAGGCTTTTGCCTGTATCTCACTGAGGATATTTAGCATGAAAAAATAAATCGATACTTCTTTCCGATTTTTGATAACACAAAAAACCCCGTTGCACGCTCTCATCAACCTGACAAACAGTGACACTCAACTACAACTGGAAACATCTTGCGAAACTCAACTCCTCACACATTATCGCTCCAGAAAGACCAAAAATATTCATCCCGCAATATACTGCACACAATCATAAGAATAAAAATCAAAACAAATTCAAAAACAAAAAAAAAGAAGAAAAACAAAGAAAAACACACAGAAACACAAATACAAAAACAACCAAAATTAAAACAACAATAAGAGACCCACACTCACGAGCTCACATAAATCCTTTCCACTCGTCATTCATCCTGAAAGCCCAAGTACTCAAAATTGTACTACTCAAGTACTATTGAAACTGATGATCAGACCATCCTATGAATTTACTGATCTCGTGCCACCAAATTATTTACAGAGACCTTTTCTACTTCTTCATTGTGTGCTCAATGCTGTACGCCATTGTCATCTGCTTTCTCTCGAACTTTTTGCATCTATCCTTCTATCCTTCCCGGTCCTGGGCTATGCTGAATTCAACGCTCAAAGATGATCCTGTTAACTCCTTTATTTGATCTGTCTCTTCTTCACCTTCTTTCAACTACTATACCCAAGATCACCAGCTTCTCCAGGCATATTTTTTTTCTAGCAACATACCCAAAGTACATTAGGATTATTTTTTTGTATGTTGTCGAAAGTCTTTCGATGATCTCCAATTTTTGGATGATGAGACAATTGGTGCGCCTTGTAATACGAAGCAGTCGTCTCCAACACTACATATTCAAGGCGTATAAAGGGTCTTTCAAATGGAGCGGTTTTTTTAATCCATTTTTTTTAAATTCTTGAATAAAACACACAATTTGCGTTGATTTCAAAAAACTTTTTGTCATTAAAGTATAATGTATGACATTTAAACACAAAAATAAAACAATATCCGCCAAATTTCCACCTCTTGCAGCTCCACAGATGTCCACTCTTTTGTAAAAAAATTCGGACATTTTGGCATAATTGCGGTTCTAACTCACCAAAAACGCGAATAATTTCGTCATTCAGCTCAGGAATTGATCGGTCGTTCATATAGACCTGGCTTTTCACGTAACCTCAAAGAAAATAGTCCAACGGTGTCAGATCACATGATCTTGGTGGCCAATTAACATCACCGTTTCCGGAGATTACAATACATAAAATAATTCAACAATTTGAACGCGTTGTTGTATTGTATACGACTCCATTTTTATGAATGCCATACATTACACTTCTCAAATGTCACAAGACCCAGGCAAGTTCGCGACGCCATCTGTGTTTTATCCAAGAATTAAAAAAACTCCTTCAGAAAAATACTTAAAAACTGCCGTGCTATTTTTTTTATTTTCATTATTTTGTGTACATGGTACATCTGGCGTGTTAATTAATATATAACAATTTCTTCCAACCAACCAGCATATATTGGATACATTATACTGTTTTAATCCATGATCGAGTTTACAAAAATATATTTGTTGAAATTTAAGAAGAAAAAAAAAGCAAATAAATTACTAAGATTTTTCAATAATAGTAAAACTAGAGGAAAAGGATTCGTTCAAAGTGTTCGTTAGAGATTTGAAACAGTAAATACCATTACCCGATAACGCTTATCGTCTTGGTGCAAGTACGACATATGTGCGGCCCGCGTGCACATGCATGCATCAACAATATATTTCGCAAGGTTAAACAGTTTGATAAACAATGTTTTAGATTAAGTGCACTAATCAAATAAGCGCAATGCACACTTAAGCATAGTATGCATTAGAGCAAAGATTCTCAAAGTGGTCTAAATGGACCCCCAAGGGTCGATTTAGGCTTGCAGGGGGTCTATGTCAGCTAGAAAAGAAAATGGGGGTGCACGAGATGTAAATGGGGGTCCACGTGAGCGGATCCCATTTAGGCAGATCATCAATATTTAGGCGTTCCGTAAATGTCTTATTACACCTAACATAGATTGTGTGTGCATAATACTTATATTAGACATAGAAAATACTTATATAAAGAAATAGAATGCAAATCATTGAATGTGGAGATCGAATGCAAATCATTGAATGTGGAGATCGAAAGCAAATAATTGAATGCGGAGATCGAATGCAAATCATTGAATGTGGAGATCGAATGCAAATCATTGAATGTGGAGATCGAAAGCAAATCATTGAATGCGGAGATCGAATGCAAATCATTGAATGTGGAGATCGAATGCAAATCATTGAATGTGGAGATCGAAAGCAAATCATTAAATGCGGAGATCGAATGCAAATCATTGAATGTGGAGATCGAATGCAAATCATTGAATGTGGAGATCGAAAGCAAATCATTGAATGCGGAGATCGAATGCAAATCATTGAATGTGGAGATCGAATGCAAATCATTGAATGTGGAGATCGAAAGCAAATCATTGAATGTGGAGATCGAATGCAAATCATTGAATGTGGAGATCGAATGCAAATCATTGAATGTGGAGATCGAAAGCAAATCATTGAATGTGGAGATCGAATGCAAATCATTGAATGTGGAGATCGAATGCAAATCATTGAAGACCATTCTTCACTAATTTGAAGTCAAATATTGAGCCATTGCTATCAGAGCATCACGTTCATCCCTCTCATTAACAGTATTATTTGTGTATTAATTTTATTTAAGAATTTTACTAGGTTTTGATTTGTTTCGCTCCAAAGCCAAATACTCGTATTTACTTGCATTTTTTGTATTTTCAATAAAGGTACGAATAAAAATTGTACATGTTTTTCTGTTTTTACAATTGTCCACTCTACAAAAAACCTTATCAAGGGGAACAGCACTGTGTCAGCTGTCAAAAACACATTTGAAGTTAATAAGTTTAGGAAAATTCAATATTAGGCAGGCGGGGGAACGATTCTACGGAAAACGAAAAAATCGTCAAGTGGTCTACAGGGCGAAAAAGTTTGGGAAACTATGTATTAGAGTAATTGAGAATTAGGCACTGCAATTCCACCTGCAATGTCCTCTGGCAATATGCACTTTGTGTCATCTGACCCATGACGGTATTGAGCTGCACTTTGCTAGCTATGCGCAGTCAGTGGCTTTTTTGCATTATCTTCTTCGGCTGACTTCTACTCGTGATAAATGACATTTTGTCAGGAGTTCTCATTTTTTTTTATTTGCGTTCAATTAATTTGTTTAACTGAAAGCAAACGTCGTGTTCCCTGCGAGGTAGGCAGATAGAACAGATCTCCAAACTTTTCTAACCAAGCGCACGACTTTCCCCTCCTCCATTAGTCATGCATCTAGTCATGGACAATTTTCTATTATTCATACATGTCACTTTCCCTTCTTTTAAAATCTGGTGAATTTGTTCCAGCCACGTTTTCCTCGGTCTACCTCTTCCACGCACACCTTGCACTTCTGATTTGTATACTGCCTTAGTCATTCTTTCATTATTAATTCTCTCCACAAACCATCTTAAAGCTTCTTTCTTTGTTTTATTAAAACATACAATTTAACCATTCAATCATTTATGTCTTCATTCCGCCTTCTTTCATACATTGACACTCCACAAATTTTCCTTAGTGCACGCATCTTCACATCATTAACATTACTTTTATCTTCTTCTGCCAAGTCCAAGTTTTACTTCCTTACATCAAGCTCTGTTATATAGTCATTTTTACTGTTGTGGATGTCTCGCGTTTGTCGTATACTACATTTAGTGCTCCATTTACCTTGCTCCCTGTCGCTACCCTTCGTTCAATGGCCCTTTCAACTCCCTATTAACACTTAAATATACTGCCCAAATAACAGAACCTGCTCCAGTTTTTCTGAGTTAACCCATTCATTAAAGATAAATAAATTCATACAACAGCGCCCTTGAAGAGGCGGTTGTATAAATATAATGGCGCTATATAAATTGCCTAAATGGCGCTGTATAAATTGTCCTTTTATTATTATTATCATATTGTCCCTTGACTGGCCCGTAATATGATCCGCTGTGTGGTCAGCCGCCAGCGCATCGTCCGGCATTTCCTTATAAAATATGACCGCTTGGCGGTTACCCTCAAATATTAATCCTTTAAAGACGACTGCTGTCACCAGAAATCTACAATATGTTAATGAGATAAAGCAGTCGTGCTCAGACACCGTGTATTGGATAGTTTTCTAGTTGTTTTTGTGGGCTCACGACACTAGTGTTGGACACGCCAGCTCAGAACAATGGGCTGTTAGTTAGAGTTGCTAATTATTACAGCGAGTGTTTATTGTCTATGAATATTAACAGAGACCATCACCTCTGCAGAGGTCATTTGGAGACTTAGCCAACACGACACTACACTCAGAATCTAGGTTCGAATGCATAATATTATGCATTTTATTACGGAGTCAAGGGAAACATAAAATATTACTGCATTCTCTTACTTTCGTGTGTTGTTTCTATGGCCGAGATTGAAAACTTAGCTCCGAATGCATAGGCCAGCCTAAATACTATTCTAATTTCTAACTTTCAAAGAACACCTGAGGACTGGATAAAGCTCTAGGAAATGATAACACCAGGACATATACTAACTTGATATATTTGAAGAGCAATTAACAGACTTCTGCTATTAAATGCTACGTTTGGTCAGTGTTATTGCATGGAGTGGAATCATGGACTCTCAACGTTGGTAGTATGAACCGACTGGAAACATTCGAAATGTGGATGCACCGGAGAATGCTACGGATACCCTGGTCGGATATGGTCAGCAACACGAGAGTTCTTCAAAGAGCCAAAGTTGATAGAGAGTTGCTGACTAATATTAAAATCCGAAAGGTGTCCTATTTGGGTCATGTACTTAGAGGAGCAATGTACAAATTATTGCACCTGATCATCCAAGGCAAAATAGAGGGCCGAAGAGGCGTTGGGAGGGGGCAAATCTCCTGGCTCCGCAATATACGTGATTGGACTGGTATAAGGAGGGTTGGGGATCTTTTTTTCTGGCTGCCGGGGACAAAGATGCCTACTCTCAGGTGATATTCAACGTTGGGTGGACCTGACATGACACTAGGAAGAAGAAGAAGAACAGACTCCAAGACTAGATGCAAGGTGAACATAGAGAGATATGGTTTATTGATCGAATCTTGAACGGCTGCTCTGTCAATAGTATAACGAACTAGAAAAAACGACAAATTTGTACGAAATTAACCTTTAAATCCTAATTTCTTCAGTTAGAAAAGATTTAGTAGTTAGGGTTAAGATTGGACTATGGATTCGGGCCCTTATCGCCGTTCGACACACTTTAAGTACAATTTCTTACATACCATCAAAGGGTCTTCCTGAGGGGATAGGCAGAGAGGAGAGAACGTCAGACTTTCCTATCTCGACATGCATCTTTCACCTCTTCTTCACCCACATATGTCATATAACGCTTACGATTTCTCTTACTTTTTATATTTGCTTCTTTCAAAATATCATAAAGTTGATCAAATCATACTTTCTTAGATCTTCCTATACCACGCCCTCCACTTAAATTTGCACTGAATGTCTGTTTTGTTAGTCTTCATTCGTTTTACATGTCCAAGTCTAAAATGCTCTTCTTTCATCACCCTTAAGTTCACATTCATCCTTGATTCCTTCATTCCGTATTCTATCATACATTGTCACCCCATATGTTATTCTCAATACACGCTGTATCGGACGTATGCGTCACCTAAATATATAATTTTATTTGTGTAATTGCTGTGTAAACATTGTAGAGTTGTTACTGATATCTGTAAGAGTTGTAATGAAATATTCCGTATGCGTGGCCTTCGCAATGATCACTATAGACGATCAGACAGCCCATGCACGCAGATAGCGCGCGGTATACATGGTATCTAGCAAGCCGTGACGGCATACACGGGCGAATAAATGGGCTTACTAATAATATAAGGAACAAAAAATGAGCAAACTATATTCTCAGTTTCTGGAACGTCTACTGTGTTTTATTTACGATAAACTTCTACCTGCCAAAGAGGAATCTCTTCACCCTGCTATTGAGCGGCAACCATCCACCTATGTTACAGTCTTTGTACCTCTTTGTATATTCTCAGTTTCTGGAACGTCTACTGTGTTTTATTTACGATAAACTTCTACCTGCCAAAGAGGAATCTCTTCACCCTGCTATTGAGCGGCAACCATCCACCTATGTTACAGTCTTTGTACCTCTTTGTATATTCTCAGTTTCTGGAACGTCTACTGTGTTTTATTTACGATAAACTTCTACCTGCCAAAGAGGAATCTCTTCACCCTGCTATTGAGCGGCAACCATCCACCTATATTACAGTCTTTGTACCGGTGCAGTACACACGCATTTATTCGACTCCTTTCAACCTTTTTATACGTCCTCATTCCACTTCCCTACACCAAAGCTGGCATTCAAATTATGTTATGGGCTTATCTATGGTATCTGAACATGGTAATTAAACAAGATAGGGGAAGGGGAATATGGTATTTTTACTATTATTGAAATGTATGTCTTTAAACTGCTATGTTATTATGGTATATTTGATTGTTATGTAAAATAAAAAATAAAAATAACAAACTTAACAGATTTTGATACTGTCCGACTAGAATACTACGTATTTTACGTCGTCCTTTACTGTCCATGCAGTGAGACTCTGAAACCAGTTACGAACCAATGTTAGACTCGCTCCGTCCTTGGCGTGCTTTAAGAAGCGACTGAAAAAACTCTTAATTTCTAGTCAGTAAAATAACGTGTTTTATTCCTGATTTTTCTTTCCTTTCCTCTCCACCATCCTTTTCTTTTCCTTTGATTGATGATCTCTCGCGTTTACTTTAACACATCGATCAATAAGTCCCGGGACTAACTACTAAAACAACATTTGTTTGCCAAAATTCTTCTTTATTCATCAACATAGTCTCCTTCAAGAGCGATACATTCATTCCAACGCTTTCCTAACTTTTCCATGCCAGCCGTGTAGAACGATTTATCTTTGGTTTCAAAATAGGCGTTAGTTTCGGCAATCACTTCTTCATTGGAGCCAAATCTCTTTCCTTGGAGCATCTTTTTGAGGTCTGCGAACAGCCAATAGTCGCTGGGGGCCAAACCTGGAGAATACGGTGGGTGCGGAAGCAATTCGAAGTTCAACTCGTGCAATTTGGCGTTACCATCGACTTGTGACAAAATAGTGTAAACACTACCAAATTATATCTTCAGGATGTCGGCTATCTCACGCAACTTTACTTTGCGATTTTCCATCACGATTTTGAGTTTTTTTTTTATGTTTTCTGGTGTAACAGCCTCATTTGGACGACCAAAGCGTGCATGGTTGTTTTCGACGGAGCAGAGCCCAGATAACACTCTTCAAGCCATCGCTGAGTTTGAACGGTATTTTTTCCAATTAAAAAGCAATGTTTTATCAACACACGAAATTCGTTTTTTTCCATTGTTTTGAAAATAGCAAAAATAGCGTCACTAAAACCACTGTAATTCAATGACACAATGTCGGAATGTCATGAAAGTTTGACACGAAACTTCTAAAGGTTGGTACTAACTGAAAATGGTATGGATTTGTTATTAGAGGCGCTCTCTGTTGGTTAGTCCCGGGACTTATTGATCGACATGTTAATATGTTTATGTCCATAAATTTCATAAATATGAATCATTTTTGAAAAAATTTTGCGTACATGTAACTTGTTTCATTTATTCTTGTATGGTTTGTTGGAAGAGATTGCCGCCTGGCAATAAACCCGCCAGATTCTATTTACAATGAATAATTAAATAAATAAATTATACTCGTATATATCATGTAGTTTAGGGCTAAGATATCGTAGTGTTGACTATCATCTTAGGATATTTTGATATTGTCCGGTTCAAATCTACGAGCATATTATATTTTAGTGTCCCGTTGACTTTGCCTTTGCTGTTGCTACACGCAGTTTGACATCCCTCGTAACTCTCCATCTGAGAAAACTTAAATGTAATGTAATGCCTTTATGATAATGTCTTAATATTTCTTTTCTCTCCGCCTTTCCAGCTATCCCGAAGCCATCAGACACTCCTCCGTCGTCTAAGAAGCAGCGCGGCGATGGCGCCAACTCCACGACTCCGAACCCGGGTGACGGGCCAGCAGCGGCTGCCGCTGCACCTCCCGCGCCCAACCAGCCGGGCGGAGCTGGCGCGGCGGGCGGTGGGTCGACGCCTTCGCAGGGGGGTGGCGCTCCGCCCCGCGAGAGCCTCGCGTACGGGTGCCTCCTGAGAAACGAACTACTCGGAGCTCGAGTGCAGGAGCTGAGGCCTCCGGCAGACGGTAGAGCAGCGCAGGCACCCCTAGCGCCATCGCCTCCTGTTTTTAAGTACAGATCACCCTCAAAACAGGTGAGATTTTTGATATATCGAGTAGAGAAGATAAAATAAATTGTTACAGTACCTTGACTGAGTGGTTTGATATTTCAAAAGGGGTAAAACAAGGATGTGTCATTTCAACCTGGTTGTTTAATATTTACATAGATTCTTGTATGAAGGAACTGCAGAGGTCAATAGGTGGTGTTCAAATGTCGAAGTGGAATTTGTGCAGATGACATGGTAGTGTTGGGAGAAAATGAAGATGAATTACAGAGTTTGATAAATAAATCGTGTAAGAGATTTAAAGAGAAAGGTCTGAAAATTAATGTTTCGAAGCTAAAAGTCATTGAAGGCATTGTTAAATGTCAGAATTTTTGTAGGAGTTATACAAAAAGGTGTATGGATTTAGAGGAGGCGAAGGATGTGTGTCGAGATAAGAAAATGTCGTGCTCTGTGTCCTCTGCCTGCCCTGACAACGAAATTGGAGTGTCACACCATGTGGTTTGACGTTTTCGAAAATGTTTCAATTTATATCTTTAGGGCTTGTTAATAGTTAACTTTGCCAAAAGTGGATGCGTGCGGAATACCGATTAGCCTACAGCGTAATCTCAACCGTAATGTGAGCGCATGATTCCGGTACACCACAGGAGAACAAATGCTCGGCTTCCGCAAAGTTTTAAGTTCATTTTGTTGTCGTTTCGATTTGATTACAGAGTACCGTGCTGATTTGAAGTGGAATTCGTTGTCTCTGTTAATATTGTTTGGATATTTATATATTTCTTTTGCCTCTTTTATTAATCGGGCGTGATAACACTTTGGTATACCGAGTATTATTGGTTCAACTGAGAAACGGTGGCCTATTTAGATGAAGTGTTCGATGGGCACCCACTTACGGCGAAGTCGACTATAACAAGCCCTGAAGATGAAAATAGCATTATTGAGCATTCCCTTTAAATAGCTCGAAAACCAGACAATGACCGATTCAGAGAATCGTAATGAACGCATTCGAGCCATAAGCAGATCAAAGTCTACAGTATTGAATGCATTGCTGAAATCCAATAGACATAACAATGTCAGCTGCTTAACCCTGAGAGATCGGCGCACTGCTATAGCAGTGGAAGAAATTTGTTCTACCCTTGTATTCTAAATGAATAGCATTCATTTAGAATACAAGGGTACATATTCTAAAATATATTTATGTTGTAAAAATATTTGTTTTTTGTTTTTTTGTTGTTTAAAATAAATATTTATCACGAACGTCCGAATCGTAAATATATCTCAGCACTAGATAGACAATTATATTTTTTTCTCGTAGCGCTCTCAGGGTTAAAGCTCATTCCACGTCTCACATCATCCGTAATCTTGACCAGTGCGGTAGTGGTACTATGTCCCGGACGGAATCCTGACTGCAACGGATTAAACAATTCAAATTGATTAAGGTGGGAGTCAATTTGTATATGAACATTTTTTTCAATAACTTTAGATAATGTGGGCAGAATAGATATGGGCCTAAAATCTTTATATCACGTGGGTGAGTCAATTTTTGGGATCACAATGATTAGAGCCTTCTTCCATACACTAAGAAAGCTGCTAGTAGACAAAGAAAAATGTATAATATGTGTTATGATAGGAAGAATAGCATCGATAATGAAGGAGATGAATACAATCGAAATATTGTCGTCACCCATCGCTTTTGAGGATATAGTCAAAAGAATACGACGAACCCCACCTATATCATCCTCCGAAAAGTGGAGCTCAGGAACATTGGGTCGAGGAATTACAAGAATTTTTCGGAGAGTGTTCTCCTTTGTGTTAGTGTCTAAACTGAGTTAATATCCCAATCAGCGTCAACAAGATAAACTCATTGTAATTTATTTTTATCAAACACTGTTTATTCCACTTTTTTGTAACGGTATAACCCTACCGGTTAACCATCAAATAACCCCACCGGTAATAACCATAAAAAAAATAGCTACAAATAATGGCTATCCTGGAAGCCTCATTGATTCGCTTTTAAAAAACAAAACAAAAAAGAAACTTATAAAAGATTATATATTTAACGACACCTATAAGCATACCTATAAATGGAGCAAAGTCCTGTTCATAAAAAATATATCATATGAAATAACCAAAAATATTCCAAGTCACATAAAGCCAGCTTTTTACACTAATTTTAATCTCCGGAAACTCTTATTTAATGGTAAAGGCAAAAATGGAATACTTAGCAACAGTGCTGTGTGTATACACTTTTATGTGCTGACTGTGATCATTTCTATATAGGAAAGACAGGAAGATCTTTTGAAAAGAGATTTCGTGAACACAAATTCGCCTTAACAAATCCTCTAATTTATTTTGAAATGGCTAATCATTGTCACCGTGAAAACCATACTTTTTCTATCGATGATGCCAAATTCTTACATATCAGTAGTAACGGAAATAAATTGGACAGATTAGAGACCCTAGAAATTTCTAAGTCAGTACATCGATCCGAACATCTGTTGAACAGTTATATCCCAAAAATCTCTCCGCTCTTGACCGAAATCGTCCCATGCGTCCCTCACCCCTCAGTCCCCAACCGTTGAAGCGTGTATATCTGTACCAGTTCGAACCGCATTTAGTCTTGTTTGTGCTCCCCTGAAGATGAGGTGAAAGCCTTGAAACCAGTAGGATTATACCGTTACAAAAAAGTGGAATAAACAGTGTTTGATAAAAATAAATTATATTACAATGTATTTAAACCTCCACAACGTTAATGCCTTAACTATAAACAACATACATAACAAGATAAACTCAATCCTGAATTAAGATTCAGTGTCTCAAATATTCCGACCTACCTTAACCTCGCCACCCACACGCTCCAGTCTGCTCCATTCGGAGATGGCACGTACCGTCCTGCTGATTGAGCAACAATGTTCGCTTTGTAAGTCCATCACAAAGACGAGTGGGAACTGTTTAAAATAATCTAGCATCATTTGTGATGTGGATTATGAGAGGTTTGTATTGTTCCAGCACAAGAGTTCCCAAAGTGGTCGATATCGACCCCATAGGTTCGATTTGATATTTCTAAGGGTCGATAGTTTCAATAAAAAAATTTGGGAATCGACGACAGCAAAAATAGACCCCCTTTACTACTGATATTTGTTTGTTAATTCAAAATATCTATGATTCCAATAGGTACCTAATTAACGTGTTCCTCGCGGGAAGCACAAACGCCTGTGATCTGATCTGTAGCATTCCTTTGTGTATTTTACGTAATGTTTAGTTTATCTCCTTTATTTAATGAGTCTCCTTAAGAGTAATGACTATTATTTATTATCAGAAAATTACTTGAATGTCATGTTTACTTGGTGTTGTAATCAAATATCAGTGGTTCTAAACGAAATACGCGTTTAAACGATTTATGTGAGATTTATTGAGAAAGGATTTATGTGAGCTCGTGAGTGTGGGTCTCTTCTTGTTGTTTTAATTTTGGTTGTTTTTGTATTTGTGTTTCTGTGTGTTTTTCTTTTTTTCTTTTTTTTTTTTGTTTTGAATTTGTTTTGATTTTTATTCTTATGATTGTGTGCGGTATATTGTGGGATGAATATTTTTGGTCTTTCTGGAGTGATAGTGTGTGAGGAGTTGAGTTTCGCAAGATGTTTCCAGTTGTAGTTGAGTGTCACTGTTTGTCAGGTTGATGAGAGCGTGCAGCGGGGTTTTTTGTGTTATCAAAAATCGGAAAGAAGTATCGATTTATTTTTTCATGCTAAATATCCTCAGTGAGATACAGGCAAAAGCCTAGTTTACTGGGGATACGACAAATGAAAGGCAACAAACCCAGATCCATTAAAATTATATGTCCAAATCAAATTACCTCAAATTGTGTATATTTCTTGTCATGTGTAATAATAATAATAATAATAATAATAAACTTAGAAATTAAAAAACCCCAAAATTGTGCCGCGCACAGGATTCGTGGAATTTTATTTTTAACGCTGTGTACAGGTTAACAAGTAAAATAATAAAATAAAAAACACTTTTTTGATAAAAGCACATTACATACCAAACTTGTGAACGAAAAGGTAAAATAATGTGTCATTAAAAGAGTCTATTTTTTTGCTTTAATTTTCGTCAGCGCAGATTTCAATATTAAATGTTGCACAAGATAATGCAATGCATAATCCGTAGTCATTTTATCTTTTTCAATCCTTAATTACAAGTGATTAAAATGAAAAGTTTGATATCTAGTGAAATATTTAATATCGAGCACTGTACAAATTTATGAATTTGAGTAAGTAAAGTAAATGACTAAGGGGTCGACGGTTTTAAAAGTTTTTGGTAAAGGGGTCTGCGGCCGAAAAAAGTTTGGGAACTCTTGGTCTAGCATCATTTTTGAAAGAGATGCTAGAATTATCAATAGAGGACTAAAATATATATGTACTCGACCCTAACAGTATCACAATCTGCCAAGATGATAGTGCACAACAGTATTTTAGTACCAAGATTGATATATGGTAGTAAAACGTGGACGTGGAACAAGACTGAAAAGAGAGGAATAAATTCTGTAGAAATGCATGCACTTAGAAGACGACTACTATTACATGGGGTGACGACAATGTATATTGTATAACTCTTTCATTGTATACAGTACAACCTGGCGGGCTTATTGCCATGTAACAATCTCTTCCAACCGACCAGAAAGATGTTAAAGAGGCCGTAAGTACAAATCAGACTGGAATCCTTTTTAAAAACATCTGGGTTACAACGGGATTTGTACCCGCAACTTCCGGGTTGAGAAACAGGCGTCTTACCAACTAAGCCACAAAGGTCGTTTGGATGACAGAATTAAGTTATTAGGGATGAATGTGAACTTAAGGTTGATGTATTTTTATCATCATCATCAGATTCGCAAGTATAGCAAAACTATTAACTTTCTACTTTTATCATCTCTTGACCACACACTTCTACTTTTATCATCTCTTTACCACACACTTCTACTTTTATCATCTCTTTACCATACACTTCTACTTTTATCATCTCTTTACCACACACTTCTCTTCTTTCTCTCTTCTTTTCTACTGCCCTACTTTAGCACCATAGTCTTTTGACAAATGTACAATATATAGTTGTTATGGACAAATGTATGTAGCTTTTGACAAATGTTGAAGATGTTGAAAGTGTTTGCAGTAAATGGTGTTTTTTTTTTTAGTATTGTAACAAATTTACTGTGATTGTTAAAATATTTTACAATCGTCTGTTATAAAAGAAGGCTGATTGCGGAAAATGTAAAATGTTGAAATGTTACTGTAATTTTCTTTCCATATGAACGTCAAGAGTGACGCTTGGTGTGGTGAGATGCGGGCGGCCTGTCTTGAAACGGTTCTGATACTATAATGTTGTTAATTTTTTTTTTTTAATAATGCTGACTTGTGTACTTCCATACTTTTTTGTTTGAATTATTTTATTATAAAATAGAACGGTTTGATACTTAAATGTGAAAAAAATCTACGCAATAATGCCTGGCCACACCAAAGTGCTACGCACAAATTCATTTGACAGTTGGGAACGGTTGAGTCAACACACGGTGTCACTCTCAAAACTAACCAATTTCATTCCAACTTACCATCTTTATTTACTTTCTGTGCAACTTCATTCCAAAGTGATTTTATTACAGGTACATTTTTCTATAATTTGCTCGATGGGTTCCACAAAGGCTCCCTTTTATACACAGCTGTCATTAAAACTTCCGCCATCTTGTAAATTAACCAACACGTCTGTTCGCTAGGAGATTCAATCGATGACTAATCTTCATGCAACGTGGCGCGAAGCGTGCAGTGTGGCCACTGCGATATTATGCGGTACGTTGGTTCGCTAGGATATGTCGCCTAACTCGCAACATAGCTCTAAGCATCAAGCGAGGCTCCTACATGTGTGGCCGAGGCCTAAATGAATTCTTTCCATATGAATGTCAAGAGTGACGCTTGGTATGGAGAGAAGTGGGCGGCCTGTCTTGAGACGGTCCTGATAGTATATAGTTAATTTTTTTTTTAATAATTTGACTTGTATACTTTTTTATTTGAATTATTTTATTATAAAATAGAACGGTTTGATACTTAAATGTGAAAAAAATCTACGCAATAACTTAAATTACAGTGACAGATCTGTTTCACTTGACGAAAGAATTGTCAAACAGTTTGTCGATGCTTTGCGTGAAGCGAAACAGATCTGTCACTTTAATGTAAGTTATTGTGTAGAATTTTCTTCACATTTAAGTGTCAAGTTTTAAAATGGAGTTCTACAATATAAATACCAAATCAATTAGTAATTTTGTTTATTACGTAAATGTGTCTTTTTATTTTTATTATACACATGACAATAATTATACATAATTTGCGAAAAAACAACAGGTAATTTAATTTAGACATAAATTATTTTAATGGATCTGGGTTTGTCGCATTTCATTAATCGTATCCCCAGTAAACTAGGCTTTTGCCTGTATCTCACTGAGGATATTTAGCATGAAAATATAAATCGATACTTCTTTCCGATTTTTGATTACACAAAAACAAAACCCCGTTGCACGTTCTCATCAACCTGACAAACAGTGACACTCAATTACAACTGGAAACATCGTGCGGAATCAAACTCTTCACACATCATCACTCCAGAAAGACCAAACCTGTTCATCCCATAATATACCGCACACAATCATAAGAATAAAAACAAAAGTAAAACCAAAAATGAAACAAAAATAAAACCAAAAATGTTCATCCCGTAATATACCGCACACAATCATAAGAATAAAAATTAACACAAAAATATACAGAAACACAAATACATAACAATAAAAAATCAAAACAAAACACAAATACAAAACAATAAATATTATAACTGTGTTTCAAATACTCTGACCTGCCTTAACACTGTCACTCACTCAATCCTGAGCCGTCAGTCCTTAACGAGGAAGGATTGCCGTTGCCGTCCGCCTAATTGGTATACAATACCAGCTTTGTGTATCGCGGATGAATGGAACATCAGTGGTACGGATACAGATATCTATAGACCACCAATAGATACTGTTATTATGTCATTTGTTACACATATTGAGATACGAAAGAGTACTTCTTACTCAATTATTACCTGATTTGTTTGATCCTTTCGACTCTCTGTATCCAAGCTATTAAACTACCTAATTTATCTCTGGTCATGGGCGCATTAATGGCAAACGTTTTTTCTTTAATCTCGTCCCATTATCCTGTTGTAGTTTTTGTTGCCATCTGGATCAATTCGCAGATCAAATTTTATGGTACAAAAATGATAATCGAGGTACAAAAATGATATTCCCACTAGAGATCCACAAGACAGCTCAATCCCTTTTATACCGAAAATTGCTACACTAATTATAAAATTAACTCCTCTATAATTCGTTTGCAAAGACTTGGGAATGAGTTTTACAACAATTTAGATATTTTTAATATAAGTATATATATTTAGTATTCACCAGAATATTTAGAAATAGCTACTAACTTTTTGCTCTCCTTTATTAATATAAATAACCTAGTATAAACTAAACATTAAGGACAATTCTTTGCCTCTGGAGTTGAGTAACCCTGCATCAACATGTGGAAGGTTTCCATTCTGCAAAGCAGCAACTTGCATCTCGTTCTACAAGTGAGCCCATGTGTTTTCTATATCTCAAGATCTATCCATCAAATTTATTTTGTTCTATGTAAGCGTTGTTCTTTACCGCTATAAAACAAGTCTTCGTCAATTACGTAAGTCTACTTGGTAATATTTTGTGATATACATACATATATTGAACTTAAATATACATATTAATATTAAATCATTTTACACAATGACTTTGTAATTTATTATTACTACTGCTTTTTGTATCTCCTGTACATGTTAGTTTAAGACAAAGTTTTGTATTTCTTGTCAATAATTCTAAGTACTTGTATAACCTGTCACATGTTCATTTGTATATAAAAGACACTGTTGTGTCGTTAATTAAATAAATAAATTAAAAATATTCAGACCGATTAACTACTCTGATCTAGTGGCGTCAAAGGATAGTTTTGTATTCCAAGTTTTCTGTGAAAGTACTGGCAACTTTCTGGGCTTGTTTAACTGCAGGCCTTAAGCCGCTTTATAAGTATATTTACTGTACTATTGAGTAATTTTCATTCTTCTGTAACATCAGACCTTAAGTCCGTCATCGCGACTATTCTTTTCACACTCTGGTGTGTCGCTACCGGGAGGAAGAGTGCCTTTAGGCACTTTCTTCTTTGTCACTAATTTGATGATGCGCTCATAAAAAAAATAATGATAATTTAATTGATTTGGTATTTATATTGTAAAACCCCATTTTAAAACTTTACACTTCAATGTGAAAAAATTCTACACAATAACTTACATTAAAGCAACAGATCTGTTTCGCTTTACAAAAGCATCGACAAACTGTTTGACAATTCTTTTGTCAAGTGAAACAGATCTGTCACTGTAATTTAAGTTATTGCGTAGATTTTTTTCACATTTAAGTGTCAAATAATTCTATTTTATAATAATATAATTCAAACAAAAAAGTATGCAAGTATACAAGTCAAAATTATTAAAAAAAAATTATAATATACTATTAGGACCGTCTCAAGACAGGCCACCCGCTCCTCACCACACCAAGCGTCACTCTTGACGTTCATATGGAAAGAATTCATTTAGATCTTGGCCACATAGATAGAAGCCTCGCTTGATGCTTAGAGCTATGTTGCGAGTTAGGTGACATATCCTAGCGAACCAACGTACCGCATACTATCGCAGTGGCCACACTGCATGCTTCGCGCTACTTTGCATGACAATTAGTCATCGATTGAATCTCCTAGCGAACAGACCAAGATGGCGGAAGTTTTAATGACAGCTGTGTATAAAAGGGAGCCTTTGTGAAACACATCGAGCAAATTATAGAAAAATGTACCTGTAATAAAATCACTTTGGAATGAAGTTGCACAGAAAATAAATAAAGATGGTAAGTTGTAATGAAATTGGTTAGTTTTGAGAGTGACATCGTGTGTTGACTCAACCGTTCCCAACTGTCAAATGAATTTGTGCGTAGCACTTTGGTGTGGCCAGGCATGAAGTCACCTAGTATATTATGAGTCACGTAAAACCTAGCTTAGCACCTAACGAAGCACTTTGGTGTGGCCTCGGCCTTACATATTCTGCAATCAGCCTTCTTTTATAACTCAACAGACGATTGTAAAATATTTTAGCAATCGCAGTAAATTTGTTACAATACCAAAAAAAAACACCATTTACTGCAAACACTTTCAACATCTTCTTCAACAACTATATACATTTGTCAAAAGAACACGGTGCTAAAGTAAGGTAGTAGAAAAGTAGATAGAAAAAAGAAGTGTGTGGGAAAGATGAAATAATGAAAATTAGAATCTTCTAGTATAGATTGCACTAGATGGGGACATATTTAGTCCCCCATAGCAGCATGAGTGGTGGAAGGATCGAACTGAAATGGGTTGATCTGTCCTGTAATCTACGTTCAAACTACAATATTAAAAAAATATGATTTTCCATTCATCATCATCAGCCTGGTTGAGTAGTGTTGGATATAAGCTTCCCCGCTCCTCAGTCACTCGTTACTATATTGGGCACATTAATTCCATTGCTCCTAGCCACTTTTCTGATATCATCAGGACATCTTGTTAGAGATCTTCTCACACTTCTTTTTCCTATCCTTGGTCGTCACTCTAACACTTTCTGGGTCCACCTATCATCCGTACATCTGGAAATGTGTCCTGCGTAGTTCCATCTCTGGTTGATAACCCTCTCTGTGACATCTATGATTTTTATATGCTGCCTTATCCTTAGAGACTCATTTGTATCATAGCGTTGTGAACTATATTCGTGACTAAAACATTTTTTGTTCATACTAAAATAGAAACAATCCTCAATGTTATTTGCATCAGGAAAACATGGACCCTGCTGCGTACAGTCTCTCTCCCGTCTCGGCCAAGTCACAAAAGCTGCTGCGATCACCCAGGAAAGCCACGAGGAAGATATCCAGGATACCTTTCAAGGTAAGGAAGAATTACTCGTATATATGAAATTTGCTTCACAATAAATTGCCTATCGCATCATCATGACAATGAAGTGACAATTGACATCTGCTTACATGGCCTATCCATACCAACCCTCGTGACACACAAGAAATTGTGTGTCACGAAGGTTGTATTTTGAATTTTCGAGTTTCTATCTAAGATCTCAGTTTCCACTTTCCTGCAGCCTGTTTTTGGCAAAGTGACTTTGTAATGTTTGATCTTCAAAACGGTAACTTTTGCCCGTATTTAACCACTTAACAGTCGGATTTTTAACACGCGACGTAACACAATGACGAACTGTGAACGAATAAATTCTACACGAAAATATATTCCGTTCGGAGAAAACAAGTTGAAACAAGATCTGCCCAAACGACTCTCGGGAGAAACACTGTCAACAAGTCGAAACAAGATTTGCCCCGAACGAGGCTCGGGCTCGTCAGTGTGAAAAGAAACTTCGTGCCCGAGTCACGCTCGGACAAAACTGTCAAGTGGTTAAGTATCATAACCCTCTCTTTGGATCCGCATGTTACTACGGATAACCATAATTCTCCGTTACAATATCTTCTAACTTCAAACTCATATTAAATTCTTTTATATTTCCAGGTGCTGGATGCTCCAGAACTGCAAGACGACTTCTACTTGAACCTGGTGGACTGGTCGGCTCAGAACGTGCTCAGCGTTGGGCTGGGAAGCTGCGTTTACTTATGGAGCGCTTGCACAAGCCAGGCGAGTCATTAGATTCTGGTTTTATTCTTTTCTACTAAACTCTCCGAGAGACTATGCCATATTACGACCAATTTATATTGGACAGCTATAATTTTGTCAGTTGATTGCGTAATAAAATACATAAACTCTCCGAGACTTTTCTACTAAACTCTCCGAGAGACTATGCCATATTACAAACAATTTATATTGGACAGCTATAATTTCATTGGTTGATTGCGTAATAAAATACATAAACTCTCAGAGACTTTTCTACTAAACTCTCCGAGAGACTATGCCATATTACAAACAATTTATATTGGACAGCTATAATTTCGTTGGTTGATTGCGTAATAAAATACATAAACTCTCCGAGACTTTTCTACTAAACTCTCCGAGAGACTATGCCATATTACGAACAATTTATATTGGACAGCTATAATTTCATTGGTTGATTGCGTAATAAAATACATAAACTCTCCGAGACTTTTCTACTAAACTCTCCGAGAGACTATGCCATATTACGAACAATTTATATTGGACAGCTATAATTTCATTGGTTGATTGCGTAATAAAATACATAAACTCTCCGAGACTTTTCTACTAAACTCTCCGAGAGACTATGCCATATTACGAACAATTTATATTGGACAGCTATAATTTCGTTGGTTGATTGCGTAATAAAATACATAAACTCTCCGAGACTTTTCTACTAAACTCTCCGAGAGACTATGCCATATTACGAACAATTTATATTGGACAGCTATAATTTCGTTGGTTGATTGCGTAATAAAATACATAAAAGTAAATTATTTTGGCACTGACTGTAGGTGAAATAAATAAATATATATTAGAGTATGCTTTAAAAATGTACATATTGTTGTTCTCTCTTTTTCGCAGAGGATATGTTTCTAACACCCTACACTAGAGAAAATGTAGCATGGTCCCTGTGACCGTTCACAAATTTTCCCCAATACAACCTTGTAACGACACGTTCAGTAATTTTAATTATTTTATCAACTTTAATATAAGCCTCGATTCTAATAAATAGCAAGTTATTTAGGTAAATACATTACATAAAACTAACAATAATGACAAATTAATATATCTTGTTACAAATTAGCAAAAATGTGTCAGTTTGTTAAAATAAAATAATATTTGGCGACGTTTGTCAAAAGTCACTACGTTAGTCTGCATTGGCTAGGGATGGGGTATACGATAATTGGATTTTTGATTTTTTTTATACATAAAATTAAATGTTCGTAATTAGTATTAATTCATAGTGGATCTTGGCCTATTTAAAGATAGATACAAATCATACAATACATTAGAAAGTCAGTACAGTGAAAATTAGGAATTAAAACATCAGTTTAGAGAAAAACAATTTTTCGATTTATAAAAAACTATTCGATTTGTAAAAAAAAATGATTTTAGCCCATCCCTTTGAGACATGACATTTCAAACGTCACAGGGACCATGCTACATTTTCTTGAGTATAGTACTATTTTTTTCAAGGCTGTGAATTTTTCAGCCTTCACTCGTATGTATGTTAAATGTTTATCAATGGAAATGGACGACCTCCATAGTCTAGTGGTAACATTCTTGACTTCCACCCGGGGGTTTTTGGGATTCGTTTCCCGATAGTACCCAATAAAACAAAGGGTGTCTGTCTGATAAAAGAGTTCATCGACTTATAATGCTCACACTCATCGAGTAGCAGTGTTGCCAACACGTTCAGTGATGAACCATGGGTTCCGTGCCTATTTCAGAGGTTTTAAACTCGAAGGCTCGATTACTAGGGCCGAAGACAATATTGTCTCTTAACATCGGACTTCAGTATGTTCGTAACACATTCGAATATATTGAAGTAAACTATACGAAAAATAAAGTAACCTATTCACCAGCTGCTAAGTGTGGGATCCTGGACAGTGACTACTTCTTCATTACTTGGCCTGGTGGTTGGAATGTTCCCTTCACCCGATTCATCTTCCCAATCTGAAGCATCCTCGTCTGAAACTGGTTCTTCTCCACCCTCACTATAGAAGAGTCTTTCGTCTTTAGATTCCCCACAATCTGACTCGCCTAATACATTATATAACTCGTTTTCACTTCATTTTTCCAGTTCAAGAAATGTGACATTTTGAATATTGAGTAAATAAATCGATCTTAGTATTACAGATTTCTTTATTTTTTTGTTTGAATCCTTGCTAAACTAAAAATTTTCCATTAAGCTTTAGCGTTTTTGCGGTAGATGTCCGAGTAAGTCAGAAAAATATATACATTATGACATTGTCATAGCCCGAGAATATCTCGGGCACAGTAAGGAATGCATGATTATTTTGCCCGAGAAATTCTCGGGCTTGGTTGTCAACGGGTTAATAGTTTTTTATACAACAAATTTGAAGGAAGAAATAAAATGACTATCTCTTTATGTTTCCGTAGGTGACAAGACTATGCGATCTCTCCAGCGATGGCAATGCCGTAACCTCGGTGTCGTGGAGCGAGAGAGGGGGGCTGGTCGCCGTGGGAACACAGAAAGGTTACATCTCCGTGTGGGATGTGACTGTCAATAAGGAGGTGTGTTGAAAAATTATCCTTTATTTGAGATATAACTTTGACTGTTAGAAATGTTTTTTTTATTTTTAAAGATATTACCGAAGTCATAGGTATCCTTAACCCTTTAAGTGCCGGAAGTTATTAGTATGGCCGTACCCAGCAGGCCGGGATTTTTTCAACAAAAATAAAACCTAAAAAATTTATATTTTTTGTATACAGATATAAAGGATATTTATGAAAACTTACTAAATATATACACCGTGGGGCGTTTGAGCTGCCATTCATTCAGAAAAACACAGTTTAAATATTCACAAAATGCCAGGGTTGTCACAACTTGACACAGAAAACACGTTTACTTATAAATTTAGCGAAATATAATATACTTTGTAAACTAAAATCAACAAATTATCTGTATGATGTATAATAAAGCACAAAAGGTAAATAAACTATAAAATAAAACCGTAAAAAGTCTATATAAACGTCGTACTATGCCGCAAAACTACCGCCAATAACCGAAGAATACATGAAAACACACTTTGTAAATAAATACTTTGAAAAATTAACAAAAATAACGCACAAAAGTTAAAAATCAACCATTGAAGAAAACTACAAACAAAGTCATAAATCATCGCAATTACGTCGCAAAAAATTGTAGTCGGTAACCCTGTATCAAACACGTATTAACTGTCAGTGAAAGCTTTTAGAAAGATGACTTTGATAATATCGGTAAATTGTAATATTTAAATATTTCTTGACCATCCCAATAGATGTCACTATGTGTTACCATTTATAAATTATTACAATTGGATTTGATATTAGCTAGCGACAAGCTCAAAGGGAGCGCGTTTACGCGTTCATTTTGTATGGCCGGCCTGGCGAGCACTGATTCGGAGAGCTCGTCAATGCGCTCGTGGCAGTGAACCGGTTAATACCCTCGAACACTATGTGGAAAAAGAGCTCGTTCGAGGGGAGAAGCACAGCATGAGGTTCGAACCGACGACCTTCTGCACAGAAGTACAGCGCGTTACCATGCGGCCATACACCTGTGATCAAAAGATTAAGATTGATGAGAATAAAATAAAACATTCAGTTGTGTGCTGAGTCTTATGCGAAAAACTTGATGATGCAGTAATTAGAGAATAGTACAATTAGTTAATACAGCTTCCTTGACAGACAAGAAGTCTGTGTGATTAACCCACCTGCAAATATTTTTATTTTTATACATAGTTTTCTTTGAGGTGTGACACTTGGAGGTGGGCACCTAGATGTTGTGGATTCAATTCTCGTTGATAGCCAAATTTTTTTAATAAAGGGATTGTTTTTCACTTTCACTTCAGATTTCTTTAACTTCTTTCAGGTTAACCTTTCCTTTCCGGTGTTGGGTATCTTCTACACGTTGCTTCTAATAACCTTCAATATCTCTATAAATATTATAAATACAAGGTTAAGATTTTAGGTATTCCTCCATAATATATTTACGCATTGATTTAAAAAATAATATTAATAATAATCAGAATTTATCCACTACATCGAGGTGTTTTGTAAAGATCGAAAACAAATTCGCATTTAAACGCTGCGAGTGCCTCGTCTTGACGATAGGTGAATAGTATGCGGGAAGCGCGACACTATATTCGCATCTCACTCTTGCATACTAGACTGAATTGCGAGGAGCTGAATTGTCTCAACGTCGCAAGCATTAAGCGTAAGCACCGGGGTATGCGACTGACGTTCCGCGCCACTAGTTGCCTCTAGGCTTGCAAATAGGTTAGACGTACGCCCGTTCCGTGAGCGTTTTTTAATGTTTTCAGATGGTTTTTTAATGTTTTCAGCAAATAAATCTCAATTATTATAATTTTTAACTTCAAAATTAAGGGGATTATCTATGAATGTTCTTATTTTTTCGATTTAAAATCGCTAATTTTTTATTGCGTACTCACTACCCAACACCGTAACACGCGTATTATTTTTATCACCGTAAGGGAAGGGTTAATTATAAGGGATATGTGTAGATTTTTTTTACACCAAAAATATAAATCCTTCACATTTCATTCAAAATTATAATTCTTTGTAAAATAATTGTATGGTCAATTAGAAGAGATTGCCACTTATACAGTGTGCTTCCTCAAATATCCCAAAACAGATAATATGTGTGTTAGATCTCTTTTGCATATTTATGTCTAATTTAACCACTTAACAGTCGGATTTTTAACACGCGGCGTAACACAATGACGAACTGTGAACGAATAAATTTTATACGAAAATATATTCCGTTCGGAGAAAACAAATTGAAACAAGATCTGCCCAAACGATGCTCGGAACAAACACTCCCAACAAGTCGAAACAAGATTTGCCAGAACGAGGCTCGGGCTCGTCAGTATAAAAAGAAACTTCGTGCCCGAGTCCAGCTCGGGCTAAACTGTCAAGCGGTTAACCCTTCCCTTACGGTGATAAAATTGAAACGCGCGCTCCGGTGTTGGGTAGTGAGTACGCGATCAAAAATTAGCGATTTTAAATCGGAAAAATAAGAACATTCATAGATAATCCCCTTAATTAATTATAATTGAAGTTAAAAATTATAATAATTGAGATTTATTTGCTGAAAACATTAAAAAACCATCTGACAACGCTCACGGAACGGGCGTAGGTCTAGTCTCGTTGCCAGCTCAACAGCTACTGCGGCGCGGCAGGGTTGGTGGCTAACTCGGGCGTGGCTTACACTTGCGAGGTTGAGACAATTGAGCTCCTCACTATTCAGTGACGTATGCAAAAGTGAGATGCGAATATAGTGTCGCGCTTCCCGCATACTCTTCACCTATCGTCAAGACCCAAGATCGAGGCACTCACAGCGTTTAAATGCGAATTTGTTTCCGATATTCACGAAATACTTACGATGTAGTCGATAAATTCTGATTATTATTAATATTATTTTTTAAATCAATGCGTAAATATATTATGGAGGAATACCTAAAATCTTAACCTTGTATTTATTATATTTATAGAGATATTGATGGTTATTAGAAGCAACGTGTAGAAGATACCCAACACAGGGAAGGAAAGGTTAATACCTCAAATTAGACCAACTTTAATTTATGACAGATCACAAGTAAAATAATTTATTTTGTAAAAGAATATGGAAGGAAGAATGAAAATGATAAGTGATGGATTAAATATTGAAGAAGAATGGATGCGAATGAAAAATACGAGTATATTGGTGGTCAAGTCGTATTTTTATAGTGCTGCGCGAAAGTTAGATGTAAAAAAAAAAAGGGATTCATAGTACAATAAGGATGGTAAGGACTGCACGAAAGAGAAAAATAAAGCAAGAACAAGAAATAGTGATGATCGATAAAAAGAAAATGAGTATAAAGAATGGAAGGATGGGTAAACTAACGAAAAGATTGTAGAGGAAAAGAAGAATACATTTGTAGAGATGAGAAGGTGGAGTTGAATATGAATGCGGAGGGAAATCTATTTAAAGAAATAAATATATAATTCGTGTTGTGTTCCAGGTGACAAAACTAGTGGGGCACAATGCGAGGGTGGGAGCCCTGGCGTGGAATGGGGATATCCTCAGCTCGGGGAGCAGAGACAGGCACATCAGGCAGCGGGATACCAGGACCCCAGGTCAGTGTACATTAAAGTCAATAATTACAACAGTTTGCACACAGTCAACCAATATATGCACAGATGTCAACGATTTATGGAAGAGTTGGTATCATCTTATTTTCTGTCTTTTTTTCTCAATTGTTAATATTATTTCAAAGTTATCTGTAAGTGCTCTTCTATTGGGAGTACAAATTAGTTCGGTCCGTTTCCAAAAGATGGCTCTGGCTGTTATGAATGGTTCATAGTGACAGCCGATTTTGGCGGTTTCAGAGAGGTTAGACATCTGCCAATAATATTCAGTTTATATCGCTTTGAGTTTCATGCAAAAACCTTGTTTTGTACAGTGTTGAAAATGTCGAATTTTGTGTATACCAAGCAGCATTTGGGGAAGGTTTTAATTTTCTGCTTTAATTGGAAGAAGCCATTCACCGTGCATTGCGAGCCGTGCATTGCGTGCATTCGTTTGAGCCGTGCATTGCGAGAAAAACGGCCGGAATACGAGCAAAGACATGATAAAGTTATTCTTCTTCGTGACAACGCTCGGCCTCATGTCGCAAAAGTCGTAAAAAAATATTTGGAAACGCTCAAATGGGATGTTTTACCGCACCCGCCGTATTCACCGGACATTGCTCCTTCTGATTACTGGTTGTTCCGAAGGATGCAGCACGATTTGGCAGGTCACCGGTTCACTTCTTTCGTAGAAACCGAAAATTGGCTCCAAACTTGGATCGCCTCAAAAGACGAGTCATTTTTTCGAGATGGAATTCGAAAATTGCCTGAGACATGGGAAAAAGTAGTAACCAGCGATGGACAATACTTTAATTGATCTGTTCATTCATTTTGTTTAGAAATAAATGCATTTTTGAACACAAAAAAACGGACCGAACTAATTTGTACACTTAATAGTTTGTTGTTTGAAGCGATGTGGTAACTTAGTAACAAATGCACCATATTTATTATACGCTACAATTGAATTTTAAATAAGTAAACTAACAGTTATTTTGACTACAGCTCTGGTATCAGAGAGAACGTTGGCTGGACACCGGCAGGAAGTGTGTGGACTCAAGTGGTCACCAGACGGACAGTGTTTGGCTTCCGGAGGCAATGACAACAAGCTCTTTGTTTGGACACAGGTAAACATCTTTTCTTTATAACGATAGCGCTTTTTACAAACCATTAAGATTACTTCAAGAGCGCTTCTTAACTAGCTCAAGCTATTAACTTACAGAAGATGTACAGAGGTCAAGTGACTTTTCAAGGAAGACTGCTCCATAAAAAAGATCCCGTTATCTGAAACATCTTGAAGTAGACTTGAAAAGTAACTGTCTCTGTACATCAGCTGTAAGTTAATAGTTTGAGCTAGTTAGGAAGTGCTTGAGGGGATTTCAATGGCCGGGAAACAGCGCAATATCAAATTATCTAAAATTAAATTGGTCAGTGATCATACGATGATATGATGTACAGTAAAAATCCGTTAATTTGAAATTCACGGGGACTAAACGGGACAGAGGCTACTACTAGGTTGATCAAAAAGTTTTGAAAGCGGAAATGAAAATACATTTTTTTTGGGGGGAAATCACTTTTATTACTCAGTATAGTCTCCCATAAGATCAAAACACTTGGTCCAACGATCTTCCAACTTTGTTGTCCCATCACGGAAGTGACTTTCTGGAAGGCCTGCAAAATACTCCTCTACGACGGCTATAACCTCTTCGTTTGATGAAAAATGCTTTCCACGAAGGAATTTTTTGAGGTGTGAGAACAGCCAGAAGTCAGAGGGAGCTAAATCTGGCGAATAGGGTGGATGCTGCAACAATTCGTACCCCAATTCACTGATTTTCGCGATGGTTTTTTGAGCTGTGTGAGCAGGTGCATTGTCTTGATGAAAAATGATTTTTTTCTTCCGCAAACCGGGTCTTTTTTCACAAATTTTTTCATCCAACTGGTCCAAAAGGTCACAATAATAATCAGAGTTGATTGTCTTACCAGTTTGGAGATAATCTATCAATAAAATTCCTTTTGCATCCCAAAAAACTGACGCTAACACCTTCTTGGTCGATTTCTGGACACGAACTCGCTTCGGAGCCAAAGTGCCTGGTTCACACCACTCCTTAGCCTCTTGTTTTGATTCAGGATCATGGTGGTAGACCCATCCATAGTGATGAATCTCATCCATAGTGATGAATCGACGCAGAAAATCCTTTTTATTTTTTCGAAATTGCTCCAAATGTTGCTCAGAAAGTCGCATTCGAACGTGTTTTTGTTGCATTGTTAGCAAATGCGGCACCCATTGTGCACACAGTTTTTTGAAACCCAAAACTTCAGCCAAAATATGTCATGTTGTTCCATGTGAAATGCCTATGGTGTCAGCTATCACATCCACAGTCGATCGATGATCTTCCGAAACCATATCCTGTATTTTCACTATGATTTCTGGTGTTGATGCACTTTTTGGACGTCCTGAGCGTGGATCGTCTTCAACGCTTGTACGGCCACGCTTAAACTCCAAAACCCATCGGTGAACGGTTGGAAATGAAGGAGAAGACTCCTTTAATACTTTCACCATCTTTGCATGGATCTCAGTAGCCGATAAACCTTCCAAAACAAAGAATTTAATCACTGCACGATATTCGGATTTTTCCATTGTTAAAAAATACACTGACACGTCAACTTCAAATGGCTTGTAAACAAAGAATGAATTGACAGATCGAAATGAAATTTTGAGTACGTTCTTATGAAAGATGAAATATTAAAATGGCGTAGAAATTTTGGTTTTCTACTGCTCCATAGATGTCGCTTTCAAAACTTATTGACTAACCTATTACGTAGATCCGTGGTACGACAGGAAAATTTTGAATTATGAAAATTCATAAATATTTTTTAGCGTGAATAAAACCTTAAACTAAATGAGATAAGGCGGTTTTCCAAATTAACGGTAGAGTTCTTTATGAAAGGTCGATTTTGGAACTTGGCGTAATGGCGAAAAAAATTCTAATTAACGGACTTTTACATGTATTTGCTATGCATTATTTTAATATGTATCTTGATTCTATAATTTAAATGTCTTGTTCCAGCACTCCCTGTCTCCGGTGCAGACGTACTCGGCGCACTTAGCGGCAGTAAAGGCCATCGCGTGGTCCCCACACCAACACGGGCTGCTGGCTTCGGGCGGAGGAACTGCGGACAGGTGCATCCGATTCTGGAACACTCTCACGGGGCAGCCCATGCAGTGTGTTGATACAGGTAGGCATTATTTTTTTCAATATTGTTTCAAGGATCGCTTCAAGAGAACCGTCTCAAAGTGAAGAGAAAGGAGTTTAGCTAGTGGGGTCAAGTTATTATAGTTCGGAAATTCTAGGATGAGTCCTGTGACAGCTCACAAATTTGCCCCAATACAACCTTACGTAATGTATTTACCTAAATAACTCGCTATTTATTAGAATCGAGGCTTATATTAAAGTTGATAAAATAATTAAAATTACTGAACATCGTTACAATAATGTTGTAACCTTACTTTCTGGATGACCCTCGTATATCTCAATATTGCAGAAATATGTCGACGAAACATTAACTGGCTTATTATTTTTAAAGCAAGAAAAACTTGCTGCTACGTTCCGAGACGTTGGCAAGTGTCACGCACACCCAAATTATTGTTTTAGTGATCTTGTATTTAAATTTTTTTTTAATTTAGTCCCCGTGAATTTCAAATTAACGTATTTTTACTGTACGTCATATCATCGTACGATCACTGACCAATTTAATTTTAGATAATTTGATATAGCGCTGTTTCCCGGCCATTGAAATCCCCTCAAGCACTTCCTATTTCCTATAGTTCGGAAATTCTAGGATGAGTCCTGTGACAGCTCACAAATTTGCCCCAATACAACCTTATGTAATGTTTTACCTAAATAACTTGCTATTTATTAGAATTGAGGCTTATATTAAAGTTAATAAAATAATTAAAATTACTAAACATCATTACAAGGTTGTATTGGGGCAAATTTCTGAGCTGTCACAGGACTCATCCTAGAATTTCCGAACTAAAGTGCACACTTGACCATACCCGTTGTGGCATTACAGAGCATAGAAATCTGGAGACGACTTCACGGTGTGTCTTCACATACTCCTCAGCTGAACACAAGTTATTCAATACGAAACATTCTGGTGTCCTCGCGTCATTCCTCACCATGGAAAATTTGATTTTTTATTACCTCTGGCCTTCTTCCTGTTTATTAAACCTTTAAGTGCCGGAAGTTATTAGTATGGCCGTACCCAGCAGGCCCGGATTTTTTCAACAAAAATAAAACCTAAAAAATTTATATTTTTTGTACACAGATATATTTTTGTACACTTACTAAATATATACACCGTGGGGCGTTTGAGCTGTCGTTCACTCAGAAAAACACAGTTTAAATATTCACAAAATGTCAGGGTTGTCACAACTTGACACAGAAAACACGTTTACTTATAAATATAGTGGAATATAATATACTTTGTAAACTAAAATCAACAAATTATCTGTATGATGTATAATAAAGCGCAAAAGGTAAATAAACTATAAAATAAAACCGTAAACCTATATAAACGTCGTATTATGCCGCAAAACTACCGCCAATAACAAAAGAATTCACGAAAACACACTTTGTAAATAAATACTTTGAAAAATTAACAAAAATAATGCACAAAAGTTAAAAATCAACCATTGAACAACTCTACAAACGAAGTCGTTATAAATCGTCGCAATTACGTCGCAAAAAATTGTAGTCGGTAACCCTGTATCAGAGACACGTATTGACTGTCAGTGAAAGCTTTTAGAAAGATGACTGTAACTTTGATAATATCGGTAAATTGTAATATTTAAGTATTTCTTGACCATCCCAATAGGTGTCTCTATGTGTTATAATTTATAAATTATTACAAAGGGATTTGATATTGGCTTGCGACAAGCTCAAAGGAGAGCGTGTTTACGCGATCATTTTGTATGGCCGGCCTGGCGAGCACTGAATCAGAGAGCGTGTCAACTCGCTCGTGGCAGTGAACCGGTTAACAGCAAATATTTGTATGAATTATATTTGAAGGCTCCTCGGACCAGAGAATGAAATGCGACATGGCATTAATTCGTACAAATGCAGAATTTAGAGATCTGCAGTGTGCACGGATGACTCGCAAACAATTAACATAGTGCACATTGGAATTCCAACGGACTTCTTGATCAGCTTTATAAATAGAAATGTAATAACCCGTCTGAAAAAATTCTGCTATTTGGGTACTATTTTCTCAGATAATTGAAGAGTTACACAAGAGATATCGAATAGTGTGTAGCAATGGGAAACAAAGTCAACAGGACACTAAAACATATATATATATATATACTCGAACTGGATAGTTTCAAAATCTGCTAAGATGATGATAGTCCATAACAATAATTTAGTACCAACTTTGATGTATGGGAAAGGGACTCACGACTGTGCACAGTTCCAACAGGACCTAGACTCCCTAGTCTCCTGGAGGGAGCTAAATCATCTTCTGTTCACCATTAATAAATGTGTCTGTGTATCTTATAGTCGATCGTTTTCACCAATCCACCATCAGTATACTATACAGGGAGTGGCACTAAACAGAGTTTCTGAATTCAAGGATTTGGGCGTAACCTTCGATGTCGGACTCACGTTCGTTAACCATGTCTCACGTTTGATATCGGACTGTTACAAACTACTCGGTTTTATAAATCGTTCTACACGGCTGGCATAGAAAGTTAGGAAAGTGTTTGGATGAATGTATCGCTCTTGAAGGAGACTATGTTGATGAATAAAGAAGAATTTCGGCAAACAAATGTTATTTTAGTAGTTAGTCCCGGGACTTATTGATCGATGCGTTAGAGACAGAGTAAGGCGGCATCTTTTGAAAATTTAATTTCCTCCCCTTTTTTTTTTTTACCTGTGCCGAAATCTACAGTTCTATTCAATTAACATATGTTTTTATTAAATTTGCAGGATCGCAGGTATGTAATCTGGCCTGGTCGAAGCATTCCAGTGAGCTGGTGTCCACCCACGGCTACTCGCAGAACCAGATCCTCGTTTGGAAGTATCCCTCGCTCACACAGGTATAAAGGATATTTAGATCTAGTTACGTGTGTTCATCTTCACAGATATCCTCGAAAAATGTTTTCCCACATATGAAGTACAGTATAGCATCGATTATCCGAAACCGAAACATCGGTTAACCGAAAGTTCACATTTGCGGCCGCTAGTATAGAAATTGAATTTTATGAAAATTTATCATGTTTTATAGTATGTGGGTCGTCCAGAAAGTAAAGAACGTTTTGACATAACTAAATAAAAACTGAAGATATCAACACAAAAATTTATTTACAAAGTCACAGTACGTTACTCTATTTTTCAATGTAGTCGCCATAGCTGTCGAGGCATTTATTGTAACATGGAACCAATTTTTCAATTCCGATACTCTTCTACCGCCAAAGATTTGAGCCAGGATGTCACTTCTTGTTTGAGGTCTTCATCGTTTGCGAACTGTTTTCGACCCAAAAATTCATTTAGTTTCGGGAATAAATGAAAATCACTCGGTGCCAAGTCAGGACTGTAATGTCCAAAAATTTCCCACTTAAGACGAAGTTCTCGCTGTGTTTGTGCTGATGCATGAACCCGCGCATTGTCATGAATCAAAACCACCTTTCCCGACAACATTCCACGTCTCTTGTTTTGGATGGCGTCGCGTCTAAGTCTTTTGAAGAGTTTCACAATAGGCTTCTTAGTTTATTGTGTGTCCTCTTGGCGTAAACTTTACATGGATCAAACCCTTTCGGTCCCAAAAAAATGTTGCCATCACTTTTCTGGTGTTGAGATTCGGTTTTTCTTTTCCGAGCACACATTTTTTTGTAGCCAAGGTACTCTGTCACTATTTCGTGTAGGAGCGATCGTGAAATTTATGGGAAAGATTCATGTGCTGTGCTTAATGTTGCCTATAAATTTCGATAGGCCGAACATTTTGTGCATTCAGTAAACGGATGACACTACACACTTTACATTTGGCGGGACACTACACACTTTACATTTGGACGGGAAGGTTACAGAACAAAGACGCATGACCATTCAGCAACAAAATTCGGCTTGCACTGAAGCGAGGGAAGGAGCTAACTGGCGCACATACGATCGCGGTGGTGGGGGATCGGCGCAGGGCGTGGTGCGCAATCATTCTTTACTTTCTGGACGCGCCTAGTATGTATAGAATTTCAAATTGCTGTGGCGCTGCAGCGCTTTCCTCCTCCCTGCTATCCGGCCTACGTGACAAACCTCGCATCGTTAGTGGCGTGTGAGCCTTCACTTGTGTCGATTGGTTATCTGAAAAATTAGTTTTCTGAACACCCCCAATCCTGAATTGTTTCGGATAATTAATGCTATACTGTACTATTACAGTATAATCATAATATTTATTCCAGATTTTTAACATTGATTAGAAAATGATCATTTTTAATTTGTATTTCTCACCCGAGTCCCGAAATCGACTTTAAATAATAAATTTTACTATTTATTTGATGACATATTGGGTGTACAAATTAGTTCGGTCCGTTTTTTTGTGTTCAAAAATGCATTTATTTCTAAACAAAATGAATGAACAGATCAATTAAAGTATTGTCCATCGCTGGTTACTACTTTTTCCCATCTCTCAGGCAATTTTCGAATTCCATCTCGAAAAAATGACTCGTCTTTTGAGGCGATCCAAGTTTGCAGCCAATTTTCGGTTTCTACGAAAGAAGTGAACCGATGACCTGCCAAATCGTGCTGCATCCTTCGGAACAACCAGTAATCAGAAGGAGCAATGTCCGGGAAATACGGCGGGTGCGGTAAAACTTCCCATTTAAGCGTTTCCAAATATTTTTTTATGACTTTTGCGACATGAGGCCGAGCTTTGTCATGAAGAAGAATAACTTTATCATGTCTTTGCTCGTATTCCGGCCGTTTTTCTCGCAATGCACGGCTCAAACGAATTAATTGTAGCCGATACCGATCGCCCGTAATGGAATCGCCAGGTTTCAGCACCTCATAGTAAACAACACCCCTTTGGTCCCACCAGATACAGAGCGTGATCTTCGAACCATGTATGTTCGGTTTTGGTGTTGATGTTGAGGTCGATGGCAACGATTGACCGGGCTTAGCGTAGTATTTTTTCTTCTTGGGGTTGTCGTAGAATATCCACTTCTCATCTCCAGTTACAATCCGATGCAAAAAACCTTTTCTTTGTTGCCTTTGAATCAGCTGCTCGCAAGTGAAAACTCGCTTTTCAACGTCTCTCGGTTTCAGTTCATAAGGCACCCAATTTCCTTGTTTTTGAATCATTCCCATGGCTCTCAATCGTACGGAAACGGCTTGTTAAGTCACTCCCAATGATTCTGCAAGCTCCTCTCGCGTTTGACTCTGATCTTCTTCAAGTAATGCCTCTAATTCTTTGTCCTCGAATTTTTTTGGCTGTCCAGAGCGAGGCTTGTCTTCGACGCTGAAATCTCCATCCTTGAAACGTCGAAACCATTCCCTACATGATTTATCAGTTGGAGCAGCATTCGATGGGCATTCAGCTGCAATTTTCTTCCAATTAAAGCAGAAAATTAAAACCTCCCGCAAATGCTGCTTGGTTAACACAAAATTCGACATCGACTAACCTAACCTAACCTAACCTCTCTGAAACCGCCAAAATCGGCTGTCACTATGAACCATTCATAACAGCCAGAGCCATCTTTTGGAAATGGACCGAACTAATCTGTACTCCCAATATTACATATAGTAATGTTTGTTTCCGAAAAATATTTACGAATTCTAATAATTCGAAATTTTCCACGTAAATTACGGATCCCCATAATAGCCAGCCCTGGCTTATGGGATGATTGGTGTGTTACGTAACAGCAAGCGATCAAATTCACACGGCTCCCACTATATCCAAATATCTCAAGATTATTATCGTGAATATGGGATTTCAAGTGTGTTTTATTTTACTTTAAGGCTAAGGCCACACCAAAGTGCTTCGCAAGGTGCTACGTGACTAATAGACTAGGTGACTTCATGCTTAGTCACACCAAAGTGCTTCGCACAAATTCATTTGACAGTTGGGAGCGGTTGAGTCAACAAACGATTCCACTCTCAAAACTAACCAATTTCATAACAACTTACCTTATCTTTATTTACTTCCTGCGCAACTTCATTCCAAAGTGATTTTATTACAGTTACATTTTTGTATAATATAATTTGCTCGATGAGTTCCACAAAGGTTCCCTTTTATGCAGAGCTGTTATTAAAACTTCCTCCATCTTGTAAAATTAACCAACACGTCTGTTCGTTAGGAGACTCACTAGGTGACTAATAGTAATGTAGCGTGGTGCGAAGCGTGCAGTGTGGCCATTGCGATAGTGTGCGGTGCATTGGTTCCCTAGGATATGTCACCTAGCTCGCAGCGTAGCTCTAAGCACCAAGCGTGGCTCCTACGTATGTGGTGTGGTTTTTATTGTATATGCGACTGACCGGTTTAGCAGTCTTACCATCTACTATCATTACTCGACAAACCGGTAAAGCGACCAATTACATTACTTTTTCTATCGTGCCTATCCTATGCGAACAGAAAGTGAAGTGGATACAATTCCTATATGGGCGGTACTGACAGGAATGATCGGATATAAAGCTGCAAAAGTGCATGACATTTAAACACAAAAAACAATATCCGCCAAATGTCCACCTCTTGCAGCTCCACAGATGTCCACTCTTGTCAAAATTTTCGATGACATTTTGGCATAATTGCGGTTCTAACTCACCAATAACGCAAATAATTTCGTCCTTTAGCTCAGGAATTGATCGGTGGGCATTCTTATAGACCTGGCTTTTCACGTAACCCCTGAGAAAATAGTCCAACGATGTCAGATCACATGATCTTAGTGGCCAATTAACATCACCGTTTCCGGAGGTTACAATACATAAAATAATTCAACAATTTGAATGCGTTGTTGTATTGTATACGACTCCATTTTTATAAATTTCATACATTACACTTCTCAAATGTCGCAAGATCCAGGCAAGTTCGCGGCGCCATCTATGTTTTATACAAGAATTAAAAAATAGCTCAATTTAAAAGACCCTTTAGTTCCTTTACACATGAATCTATGTAAGTATTTAACAACCAGGGTGACATAATGCATCCTTGCTTTACCCTTTTTGAAATTATTTAATCTATTATCGAGTTTTATAAAGTTCAAGCTAAAACCTTTGATGTCATCCTATCTCCTTCTTCTTCCACTTCCTATAGATCATGATCTGTTTGTTCCCCTTCTTGTGACGTGGATTGCCAGCTGTCACGCCATCTCTTTGGAGGTCTTCCCGGAAATCTTCTTCCGGCTGGGTTCCCTCGAAGGGCGACACGTGGAAGTCTGTCATCTTGCATTCTGTTTACATGTTCGTTCCAGTATCGCCTTCGTTGTCTTTCCCACCTGACGATGTCTTCCGTACTACACTTTCTCCTCATTTCGGTGTTTCTGATTCTATCTCTTAGTGTGTTTCCAGTTATACTCGAACATCTCAATGTTTCCATTTCAGAGGTTCTCAGGAGAGATTTTGTTCTAGATGTGTCTGCTCTGGTCTGTATTCCGTAGGTGGCTATCGGCTATCGGTCTCACACATGTCTTGTATATTCATCCTATCTGAGGTAATATAATTCTCATTGTTTTGACTTTTCCAGGTTGCAAAATTAACCGGCCATTCGTACAGAGTCCTCTACCTTGCCTTATCACCCGATGGAGAGGCAATAGTCACAGGAGCCGGAGACGAAACCCTAAGATTCTGGAACGTATTCTCCAAGACGACGTCACATAGAGAGAACAAGAGTGTCCTCACCCTCTACACGGCCGTGCGGTGAACTGAGTGGAGTTCACTCAACGAATGCGGCTGACGCTCTTAAATTTTATTTTCGAGAGTTGATTTTGAATCACTTCAAAGCCCCTGCAGTAGAGTTGTAATAAATACAAATTACGAAGAGTGTATATAGATTTATTTTTCACATTTTTTTTGAGTGTGAACTGTTGGGATTATCTATAATGATAGAAGTAATATTTGAGTGTGAACTGTTGGGATTATCTATATTGATAGAAGTAATATTTGAGTGTGAACTGTTGGGATTATCTATAATGATAGAAGTAATATTTGAGTGTGAACTGTTGGGATTATCTATAATGATAGAAGTAATATTTGAGTGTGAACTGTTGGGATTATCTATAATGATAGAAGTAATATTTGAGTGTGAACTGTTGGGATTATCTATATTGATAGAAGTAATATTTGATCTTTTTTTTCTTTTCAATTTATCATTAACAATTATTATTTATCTCAAAATAACACTTTTTGATATGTGCTACAAAATAATCGGATGCACTCTCTCGGACTTGTGACTTTGGTCACTAAACGGCGCCATAGAAATCAATCGTTTAATCCTAATTTAAACCCGACGCTTTTTAATAAGTGTTTCGTAAAAAAATTGTTTACGTTTGTATGTTTAGAAAAATATTAAATATATAAACTTCAAGGAATAAAGTCACAGGTGATAAATAAAGTCACAGGTGATAAATAAAATCACAGGTGATAAATAAAGTCACAGGTGATAAATACGCAGCAGATCGGCGTCACATACATTTTAGTATAGCAAAGGCACGCTTATCATTGCTTTGGGTCTTAAAGGATTAAATGAATAATATGTTTACCGTGCGGTGGAATTTAGGGTGGAATTTTGCTTGACCGTGGTCACACAAGCTGCTTTTGAGTGAACTATAACATTAAATTACTGCACCTGATCATCCAAGGCAAAATAGAAGGCCGAAGAGGTGTTGGCAGGAGGCAAATCTCCTGGCTCCGAAATATAAGTGATTGGACTGGCATAAGGGGCGTTGGAGATCTTTTTCGGGCTGCCGGGGACAAAGATGTCTACTCTCAGGTGATATTCAACGTTGGGGGGACCTGACATGACACTGGGAAGAAGAATAACATGTCCACGTAACAACAGGGTTTGCTACAAATTCAACCCAGATCACTAAATAGCTTTGGAAACCCAGCCCACCCTGCACAATAAAGATGGTTCGATCAGATCAGGTGGAATGAGTTTGTGGTCTCCGCTTGGTCCAAGCTGGGACTGAAAGCGCAGTCGCATTATGACTTTGGTGTATCACAATGCAACATATCCCATGTTGTGGCTTAGTGACCGAATGAAAACAGCAATATTAACAAACGGAAAGTCTTAGAATTTTTTTTCGTTATTTCATTTATTATGTTGAAAGTCGTCGTTGCTGGGTATCATAATCGAGGGTCCCCTCGCTATTCCGACGTCAATTCAGCTGGAAAGCGAAGCTGTGCTGTGGAGTTTATTTTAAGTGAGCCGTTGCACACAAGCAAAATCACCAGCCACATTTCTATACTGCATCCAATGGTACACTGAAGTGAGATGATTGGAGTACACCGACATGTTTATTCCTTTTTATTTTTGAAAAAATAGATATTATAGGTATTTTTATACCCCCAAATACTATGCAAAAAAATGCTTGTGTTATTCAATGAAAGTAGCACAGTGCGGGGTTCAAACCGGTGACCTTCCGCATGGAGTCCAGTGTATTAACGCACGGCCATGCACCTCACATTAAATAGATAGCTCAATAAGTAAATAATTACATGTAAATAAAACAATATATAATACTTGAGAAAATGTAGCATGGTCCCTGTGACAGTTCACAAATTTGCCCCAATACAACCTTGTAACGATGTTCAGTAATTTTTATTATTTTATCAACTTTAATATAAGCCTCGATTCTAATAAAATAGCAAGTTATTTAGGTAAATACATTACATAAAACTAACAACAATGACAAATTAATACATCTTGTAACAAATTAGCAAGAATGTGGCAGTTTGTTAAAATCAAATAATGTTTGGTGACGTTTGTCAAAAGTCACTACGTTAGTCTGCATTGGCTAGGGATGGGGTATACGATAATTGGATTTTGGATTTTTTTATACCTAAAATTAAATGTTTGTTATTAGTATTAATTCATAGCGGATCTTGGCCTATTTAAAGATAGATACAAATCATACAATACGTTAGAAAGTCAGTATAATGAAAATTAGGAATTAAAACGTCAGTTTAGAGAAAAACAATTTTTCGATTTATAAAAAAACTATTTTACTCCATCCCTTTGAGACATGACATTTCAAACGTCACAGGGACCATCCTACATTTTCTCTAGTATAGTATTCTCCATAAAAAACGGATGGTGAGAAAGAAGGAAAGAAATCTGATATACTTTTGAGATATGGTGTTGATGATGGGTGCTTTGTATCTCATGGACCGCAATGTGCATCAATGTTTGTATGATCCAATTATTGGAGATTACCGAAAGACTTGAGACAACTTTTATGAATAAATTATAAAAGTCTGGAGAAGTTGGCGATCACGGGAACAGTTGAGGGAAGGTGAGCTTAAGGAAGGTGCCCTATGAGATGAAGGGATCAAATAAAGGAATTAACAAGATCGTCTTAAATTATGAAAAAGGACATCTGATATTGTTAGCTCAGGGCATTTAAATGTTCGATTTGTAAAAAAAACTTATTTTACCCCATCCCTTTGAGACATGACATTTCAAATGTCACAGGGACCATGCTACATTTTCTCAAGTATAATAAAAGAAGGGAAAATGTTTGATTAAAATAAATTGAAAATATAAATATTTTATTTCATACTGTCGAATGTTACGGAACTTAATAGGATGTTTGTTAAATAAATACATTTTCCTATCGAGACGGCTCCCCATTATCATCATCATCACGATCAAACCGTATTTACCAGGATTTCTCAATTTTTTTTGGATCTGTGCCCCCTTGGAGCATGTAAGGCATTATTTATCAACCATTTTAGTCTTATATATTTCACTCCACACCTTCTTATAGGAAAAATTTATCCAGTTTTCAAACAACCTTTTGGAATGAATTAAGCTCGAAAACCGAGGTTCCACTGTATATAAAATCCCATAGATGTAACTGAAAACCATAGATTCAGATATTTTAAATTTTACATACATAATTTTTTGTAGTTGTGTGACTTGCATTATGTGTACAGTACCCGGCGGTAAGTAATACACATCGGGCTTAAAAAATAGACTGTCGTCCATAATTGGCTAACTTCGGCTTTGTAGAGAGTCGTCTCTGTCACACGATGCGACTGACAAATTGCGACGTAACACGCGTATGAATGACAGAGACGATGCTCTACAAAGCCAAAGTTAGCCGACAGTCTCTTTCTTAAGTCGGATGTGTATTACTTACCGTCGGGTACTGTACCTCTTTGTCTTGTACCCGACTGTGATAAAATAAAAATTTAATGTTATGTAAAGTCACATTGTCTGACAGAAAATGTGTTTTTGTTTTTTGGCTTAGCATTAACATTTGTATCTTAGTGAAAATAATAGTTAGAGAATGAATTTACAAAAATACACCTCACCCTTCCGATACAAGAACTGGCATTCTGTATTCGGTCCATTACTCTTGTCTGGCTCGGACAATATGTTAAAGCTGATGAACTGGTGTGTGTTATAAATATCTAATAACGTGTGTGTGTATTGTATTTTAAAAATATTTTGAAAATATTGAGATTACACTAAAAAAATGGATGGGTAAATTTTTGTTTTGATATTTTTCTGTAATCATTTTGCGTTTTTTTTTTTAATATGATTGGCTATTCCCCCTGGCCGAGTTTAATTGTCAGCCATCTTGTGAATATTTATAGTGTGCATGCTGTTGCACTAGCACTCTTGACAGATCGAACCCGAAATTCCGATGGCAAGGAAATTAATATTTCAAAAGAGGTTTAATCTTCTGTTAGGCAGAGTTTTATGTATTCTTATTTTTATGTTGTTTTTAACAACGCTTTAATAATTTACTACAGAAAAACATAAATTCAGATGTAAAACCAGTTTGAAATTGAATCCGCCAGTAATTGAACCTGGGGCACTCGCTAACTTAGTGTGAATACTAACTGTTAGACTACAGTCTTTTTAATACACTTATGTTGTATACAGTACACTTATTGCCGTGTGGCAATCTCTTCCAACCAACCATAAAGATGTTAAAGAGGCCTGAAGTAATAACCAGGCTGATATCCTATTTAAAGAATATGGGTACAGCTTTGTACTGTATATACTACCTTGATTAAAACGTTTTAGGACTTTATTCATAAAATCTAAAATACAAGTTTATTCATCAAAATCGATATGGTCCCCTTCAAAGTACTCCCCATCGACTGCAACGCACTTACGCCAGCGCTTGATCCAATCCTCGAAACACCGCTGGTACTCAATTTTCGGTATGTCCATCAGAGCCGTCTTTGATTTTTTCATGACATCTCTCCGATGGTCAATTTGCGGTTTTCGGCCAACATTTCTTCGATTTTATCGATGTTTTCATCGGTTTTCGACTGCCACTGCGTTCGTCATCCTCGACCGACTCACGACCACTTCTGAAGCGTTCGTACCACCAAAAAACATTTCCAAGGTCTGCGGACCGTTAAATCCATTTTTCACACAAAATTTAATGCAAACTCGTTGATGCACAGTTGATGCCATTTTCAAACTTGTAAAAAATCGAAAACACGCACATAGGTAGATGTACTCAGTACAGCGTAACTTTTACAAATGTCAAGCTATAACGCTGAAATTTGGAGGGAAGTGTCAATGATAGATGTGGTAACCTAACAAAAAAAAAAGAATTCCAATCGGGTGACTGACAGCGCCACACAGTGGCCGGTCCTAAAACTTTTTGATCAAGGTAGTAGTTAGTGTCATATGTTATATATACAATAAACATTGTAATTTGTTGGCAAACACTGTTTCTTCCACTTTATATAATGATGTAACCCTAACGGTTTCGAGGTTTTCGCATCATCAGGGGAGCCATACAAACTCCCCTGATGATGAGGTGAATGTCTTGAAACCGGTAGGGTTAAACCGTTATATAAAGTGGAATAAACAATGTTTGGTCGAACAAATGACAATGTCTTTAAACCGCCACAGTGTTAATGCCTTAACTATAAACAACACAATAAATATTATTATATTCCAATTTCAAATATAAATTTTGTTGCAGAAATAATCAAAATATAGTTGACATTTCTCACTATTTTCATAGACAATTTTAATGGGGAATAAATAGAGTTTATAATCCTATAAGACTTATGTAAATAACAAAATAATATTATTATTATTATATGAAATTAGTTAAGTTAGACAGATTATACTGCCAGAAAGAAAGAAACAAGGCGTTCAATTATATCCTACCGTACTTTTATATTTAAAGAGAGTTTATTTGATGTCGTGTCGATATTAGTTTTAATTTTAAGTAAAATTATCCGTATTACCATGTTGATAATATAATATTAATAAAATAATGGAAAAAGACACCTACCTATCCCTTGATTTATGTGATTTATTTTTACATAGTGTCACAATTATCCCTTTAACGGGCATAAGCAGAAATGCGTGGCATATGCGACCACCCTTATGGTTATACTTATAAGGATTCATTTTCTTAATGAAACCTTTTTAAGTAACACAAATGTCAAATTGGCAAATGTAGTGGACGGGCAGAGGTCTTATTTAAGACGGATCGTCGTGAAGTTAGCTGCATGTTCAGTGGCAACGATCTAAACATCCGGTCAATTACGCGAATTTTTTTTTGTGTTTAAATGTCACATATTATACTTCAATGACCGATAAAAAGTTTTATGAAATCAAAGCAAATTGTATGTTTTATTCAAGAATTAAAATAATTTGAATTAAAAAAACCGCTCAATTTGAAAGACCCTTTAAATGCTTCCCAACTAACTTGTGTGATTTATAGACATTTTGTATGACGTAAGTATTTTCTTTTTTTTTTAACCTGGCGAGTTTATTGCTATGTGGCAATCTCTTCCAACCAACCAGAAAAATGTTTTTATAGGCCCTAAGTGTTAACCAGACTGGTATCCTATTTTAAAAAATCTGGGTTCCAGCGGGGATCGAACCCGCAACCTCCGGATCGGCAGACAAGTGTCTTACCACCAGGCCACGGAGGTCGTCACTACGTCAAGACCTTTGACAGTTCCGTAAAAAAAATATATCTCGTATAAGAATTCTTCTTCTTCTTTATTTAGGTTGTATGACCTGTTTGTGACGGTGGGCTGTCCTGGAATGAAGACGTCCAGCTGTCCTTCCACCTTTTCGGCGACCTTCCCGGTAATCGCCTGCTGTTAGGGTTTTCAGTCTTAGCGATTCTTGCCAGTCTTATATCCTCCATGCGGTCCACATGATCCCTCCAGAAGCGCCTTCTACTTCTTCCCCACCTCACTATGTCTTCAACACCACAGACAGACCTTATCGTCTCATTTCTGATCCGATCTCTAAGGGTTCTGCCTGCGATGGAGCGTATAAGAATTGTATTTCCTAATAGAACCTAAACTTAGATATTATTACATTAACATTCATTGGTCACTTTTGCTCCCACTGACATGACCCCTTGAAATGGACACAGGTCTCATATGCGACTGCCTCGTTTCCAAAAAAATACTATTTCTATAAACACATTTTCGAACAAATAAAGTTAATTTGATACACATAATAATGATTTAGTCAACAAAAAACACAATATCTCAAAAATAAAAATTTGCCTTATAAAGGGTTAACGCTCTTATAAATAATGTGCTCTAAATAAGACTATCAATTTCTACATTGTTTGAACTTTGTCTTGGTAACGTCTAACATTATTTTCCGTGACGCCAAATCGTCTGATTTTTTCAAATTTCTAGAGTAGAGCACCCCCTTAAGTGGATTTTGATATCCGTGAACATATCAGTTTCTTACTTCAATTTGAATGATTTTATCGGAATGTATCTTACATGTAAATCAAGGGACGAGTGTACATTTTAATACCATTTGAAAAAAATTAACGCTTAGACATTCTGTCAAAAATAGGTTTTAATCCCATAACCATCGTCTGACTGGTAAGGTGTTGCCAGATCATATCCCACCTACAGAAATATCCATTTTAGTTCTCTTTGGGAAGAATTGTTTCTCGCATTCTCCTTTATTAACCCTTTTAGTACCCGAAGACGAATTTTCAACAAAAGAGATAATACCTTTATTTTAATAAATACCATTTTTTATAGTATTTATGAAAATGAAGGTATTTTTTTTTAAATAAACATCGTTTGATATTTTATTGTGAAATATATTTTTCTTAGCAAAATTAATGGTTCCATAAAGAAATTTATTTTTTGCAAAAATAGCAGCGAAAGCATTCTCATCGCACTTGGAACGCAGAGTACTTGATCTAATGCAAATCACGCAGGTGTTTTGCCGTAGATAGTTTTTAAATGTGGGAACCATGAACCGAGGAACCATTAGTGCACTGTTTCTCAACCTTTTTAGCTTTGCGAGCCCCGCAAAGATAAAAAAATTAAATTAAGATATCGCATTCCTATTATTTTCAAGTCCTATCTGCCGAAAGTATGAAAGTATCAAAATAAGTTCGGCACTTGGATTAAACAATTTATAATGAATGATTCAGATTTTGAACTATATTTGTTCAAAATAAATGTTTTTGTTTTTTTTCCGAAAATATCTTATCTTCCTATAATACACGTAAGTTATTTTTATTTTCGCGATGTACAGATTGAGAAACCATGCATTAGTGGATGAAACATTTCGAATCGTTTAAATTTTAAATTATGTTCACAGTACGGATTAATATTTTATATGATTGCTAGAATGCAAAAAAAAAAACAATAAGGAAGTAAAGTCGTGATAACCTAACAAAGTATTATACTATAGTTCGGAAATTCTAGGATGAGTCCTGTGACAGCTCACAAATTGGCCCCAATACAACCTTGTAACGATGTTCAGTAATTTTAATTATTTTATCAACTTTAATATAAGCCTCAATTCTAATAAATAGCAAGTTATTTAGGTAAATACATTACATAAGGTTGTATTGGGGCAAATTTGTGAGCTGTCACAGGACTCATCCTAGAACTTCCGAACTATAGCGCGTAATGAATGACTTGTCAAAACAGGTGATTCTGCTTGGCACTCAAGATTTAGCAAGATTTAAAACAATTAAAATCAAACCAAACTCGATCCAATATCCATATTACTGTACTGCTATAAAAATTAATTTCAAAAATATGTTGAAATTTTACAATAAATTATATATTTAAAAAAACCGCGATATCGGCTCAAGGTATTTTTTCATAAAAAATTGTTAAGCTGATATATATCGAAGTTTGGGTACTAAAAGGGTTAAAAATGTATTCACCCTTAAACAGGTTGTATTAAAGAAATTAACGCTGGATTCCCAATTGACTGCACTAAACACTAAAAGCTGCTCATTTGCAGTACGGCATATATATATTTTTTTTGACAATATGTCGTCAAGTCAGATTGTTAGGTTGCGTACTTAGATTGGTCGAAAATGGTCGCCCGCGCTAGTTCACTGTCAACTGCGAATCCAGCTTATTTAAGTTGACCAAGATAATTCAGTTTGGCTGTTTGACATTATATATTTAGCCTTAGTACACAATAAATTGCAGAATATTTGTTTATTAGTTTTTTCCTTTGAACATTACACATCAAATAAGGTTATATTTGTTGTTTGCTGTTCATAATTAAAAAAAACTTATAATTACCTGTAAGAAAATGTATTTTATTGATTCCTGTAAATGAGAAACATAATTGAATGCGTGCCGCAAATTAGTTTGTGAAATAACGTGCTATGTGGTTACGTCCTTCGTCCCCTCTATAAAAATATTTTCCATCTCTTTCGTTTATACTGATAAGCCAACATTGCCGTTGGATTTTTACGCGCGCTCAGTGGAATAACGTGGTTTCAAGTATCAACATGTCTGGGGAGGCGTCCGTCGTTTACTCTACTAGTGTAGAAAATAAACTTTATTTCGATAAAAAAACGACAAGCAAAGGTTACAGAATGGTCAGATAATAAACGGAAGAAACTGAGAAACAACGGACAATCCTATATAAGCAGAAAAGGCAAAGAAGTAACGAGTAAAAGAAGATCAGAAGAGGTTAGTGGAATAACGTGGCAACTAACATAGGTACATGATTGATTTTTCATATAAAAGTTGTAACAACTCAACTTGTTTGTTTTATATAAGAGTTGTGGAATAACGTTGTTACCGCATTCGCGGACCACGTTATTTCACATGTTTATAGTGTTTTTCAAGTTTTTTTTGTTGTTTTGAATATAGTTTAATAATTTTTTATTTTTAAATGAAGTGTGTGTATGAAAACATATATTTTGATTTAAAAAAAACTATTAAAATATCGACACTTAGTAAAAAAAAAGAGTTTTTCTTGAATACTGTAAAATACAAGTTTTGTTTGTTACCACCTTATTCGCGACACGCATTCAATTGTAACCAATGGTATATTAAAAAATAAATATGGTACATTTTTGTTTGTTACCACCTTATTCGCGGCACGCATTCAATTGTAACCAATGGTATATTAAAAAATAAATATGGTACTTTTTGAAAAATAATCATTTAATTTTTTTTTTCTTGTGTATATAGAATAGAAATATTTGATAATATTTCCATATATACACTGTTTCTTGATTATAACATTTGGATCTGCAAAGAATCGGTCAATAGAGTGAGTCGTGTCCACGTCATGTAATCCTCATCAGAGATATAACTCTACTCGGACATTTCTCAGTGTTGCCGATTTCTATTTGATAAATGTATCGAGGAAATTGTGGGATGGATTATTAATATCTTTGGATTGATGCCGTACGCCAAGGGCTGTCTCGTATGTTAACTCGTAATTAAGTCTGGCAACTTATTAAGTTCGTAAGAATTGATGATAAAAGAAATTAAATGATGACCAATAATCAATTTACGTTGGTGGTATTATAATAAAGGTGCGTCTTATAGTCGAGGAAATATATGCATCTGATTATTATGAATTTAGATGAAAAATTTGTATTTTTTATTATCTTTTCATACTTAACCCTACAATGCGTGATTTTTTTTATTTCAAAAATAAAAATATATGCATTAAATATGTACTGGAACATGAAAAATACAATAAAACTTTTTTCTTTTGTTTTTATATATTTATATTTTAAAAAAAATTGTTTGGTTCATATATGAATCACTGCGCATTTGTAAGTTAATTATATGATATAATGATATAAATTAAATTATATATTTTACTTCACTTATTTTACACATATGTACTAAAGAATAAAAGAAAAAAAAATAAGATTAACTTGATCAATAATAAAGTAATTTGATTTCAAACTGGAACAAATAACAAAAGTCATCTACGCGCAACAAGTCAAACTTCAACTGCCAAATTGACCGGTAAAACAGTTTTCTATTAAACCTATGTGGTTTTAAAGCGGAAACGGAAATGAGAACTCTGCGCGCTATTGCTGGGAAGACTTTGCGTGATCGTGTAAGGAACACCACAATCCGAGAGGTCTGTGAGGTCCAAGATGTGGTCAGATGGGGACGACAGCGTCGACGATACTGGTACCAGCATGTACAGAGAATGAATTCCACAAGAATTCCATACATAGCTCTGCATGGGGTACCAGATGGACGGCGTCCACCAGGGAGACTCCCGAAACGATGGAGAGATAGCTGGAGCTCAGCATCACAGGAGGACAATCCTGCAGTAACAGACTCTTGAGTCTATAGAAAGTCTAAGAAGAAGAAGAAGGTTTTAAAGCATGGAGATTATTGTATCACATTTGTAACAGCGCATGAGTCGTTGTTTATACAACACAAAAATATTTAGAAAAATTTTGGTTGATTCAAATGTGCATCATTGCGTACTGTAGGGTTAAAAGATTCTGTAATTTAAAAAATATATTTAGTCAAAAGATGTTTTCAAATATATTTGATTTATTTTATCGAAAATAACAATTTAATGTATACCTAATACAAATTACAATGTGTTTATAATTAAATATTTCACATAACTTTCATTAACACTTTCCCTTTATTTATTTTCTCCATTTTAAATAATTCCACTCGAAAATGTGAAATCGAGGTAACGCAAACTGTGCGAACTTTTTAGGAACTATACAAACTATCAATCAAATTTTATTTCTTGTCCCTTTGATTTATATATCTTTTAAAACATTAAAGACTAAACATAATTTGCGAGTCTGTCTCTCTTTGGAATTATACTACTCACATCACTGCACAACTATGATCAAACTGTTATCTATCATTTATGTTACGCTTCAAATCTATGATCAAACTGTTATCTATAATTTATGTTACGCTTCAAATCTATAATCAAACTGTTATCTATCATTTATGTTACGGTTCAAATCTATGATCAAACTGTTGTCTATCATTTATGTTACGCATCAAATCTATGATCAAACTGTTATCTATCATTTATGTTACGCACTCGGTGGGATCTTGTCCCTTAACTGCTGACTTGTAATGTGAATCAATGTTGAAGATTTAAAACAGTCATATTATTTTTACTTATGGATCTAAATCATGAAAGAAAATATTAAAACTTCGAGTTTTCAACCAATTAAGGAATAGTACATTTAATATGATGTGAAACGTTTTATTTTATATTATATTTGATGCAGATTCAACCCAATTAGATAAAAAAAATCTATGATAAAGGGTCTTTCAAATTGAGCAGTTTTTTTTCATTAAATTTTTTTTAATTCTTTAATAAAACCACACAATTTGCTTTGTTTTCAAAAAACTTTTTATTGGTCATTGAAGTATAATGTATGACATTTAAACACAAAGAAACAATATCCGCCAAATGTCCACCTCTTGCAGCTCCACAGATGTCCACCCTTTTGTCAAAATTTTCGATGATATTTTGGCATAATTGCGGTTCTAACTCGCCGATAACGCGAATAATTTTGTCCTTCAGCTCAGGAATTGATCAGGGCTCATTCTTATAGACCTGGCTTTTCACGTAACCCCAGATAAAATAGTCCAACGGTGTCAGATCACATGATCTTGGTGGCCAATTAACATCACCGTTTCTGGAGATTACAATACATAAAATAATTCAACAATTTGAAAGCGCTGTATTGTGTACGACTCCATTTTTATAAATGTCATATATTACACTTCTCAAATGTCACAAGACCCAGGCAAGTTCGCGACGCCATCTGTGTTTTATATCCAAGAATTAAAAAAACCGATCAATTTGAAAGACTCTTTATTAATTAAAAAAATAACAACAGGAATGATGATTTCTCATGCTTCCCTCTGATGTGGCTTAAATATACCAGAAGAGTATATCTGTGACGTTATGGCAGAAGTTAATATGTCCGTTTTACCTTAGTTTACAGGAGAAGCAATATTAACTTTGATAAGGTGTTAAAATCAGTACAAATAAGCATTTTTTAAGTTTTTCCAAACAACATATCTTTTGTTTGGATGATGACTGACACACCAAATTTTGCCACAACATGCTGAGAAATATTTTCTATAAATTGGGAGAATAAACACTAAATGACTTAAAACGGACATATCAACTTCTGCCATAATGCCACAGATATAAGGAGATCAATCATCAATTTATCCATCGAGACATAGCTGATAATATCAATATCGGAAAACACGTTCAACAAAGTCATTCCATGTGCGAGTAGTGACGTTCTTAATAGTTCAGTTGATGAAAACGACACCGAAAATGATCTTAATTTGTGATGGAGTAAATAATTGTCAAGTACAGGCGCCCCTCGACTTTCGCACATAATTGGTTCCTGAAAATGTGTGCGAATGTTGAATGTTCGAAAGTAGCGGGATGTGAAAAAACATCAAAAATTCTATTTTAAAGTATTTATTTATCAATAATATATTAAAAATATTTATTTATCATTATCCATAATTAAGTTAACGAGACGTGTTTAAGTGCTTTCAGGTGTTTTCTTTATAAACTTGTCAAGAGTTAGTTGAATACCACCTTTTTTTTTCTTATCTTGATAAAGAGTTCTATACCATGCTGTGTCTTTCTCAATCGCCCTACGTACTTGAGATATACGTTCTCCATTGGGATCACATTCTTCCATGATAGTCACAAATTAGTCAAGATGCATGAAGGCTTCATTCATATTTTTGATTGACAAAGTCTTGACGATTTTATCAGCTTCTTCTTCCTCACTTTCATTGTGTATTTCATTTAACTCTTGTTGCTCAATTAAGTATTCATTTGACAGAGGTACTGAGTGAGATTCAATCAACTCATTAACATCTTCGTTGTTGACGTCCAAGTTTAGTTCATCCATTAGGCTAACTATTTCATCTGTGATAGTTTCCGGAGTCTCTTCAGAATTTATAAAATCACTTCATTTGTGGGCATAATTGTTTCCAGGAACCTTTCATTGTTGACTCTTTTATTGCAGCCCACGAGTCTCTAATATTGTTTATTGCGTTCCATATATTATAGTTCTTCCAAAAAAATGGGAGCGACTGCGTGGAAGCGAACAATTTTTTGCATTATCGACAAAAATCTTTAAAAAATTGAATTTTTAAAGATGTGCAAAGTAGCGAATTGTGCGAAAGTTGAGGGGCGCCTGTACACTAATCATAGTCATAAAAGGACAATTTATATAATGCCATTTAAAGAGCAAACTCTCCTCAAGAGCGCTCCAACTCCAGACTCTATCCCACTTAGAGAGCAAACTCTCCTCAAGAGCGCTCCAACTCCAGACTCTATCCCTCTTAGAGAGCAAACTCTCCTCAAGAGCGCTCCAACTCCAGACTCTATCCCTCTTAGAGAGCAAACTCTCCTCAAGAGCGCTCCAACTCCAGACTCTATCCCTCTTAGAGAGCAAACTCTCCTCAAGAGCGCTCCAACTCCAGACTCTATCCCTCTTAGAGAGCAAACTCTCCTCAAGAGCGCTCCAACTCCAGACTCTATCCCTCTTAGAGAGCAAACTCTCCTCAAGAGCGCTCCAACTCCAGACTCTATCCCTCTTAGAGAGCAAACTCTCCTCAAGAACGCTCCAACTCCAGACTCTATCCCACTTAGAGAGCAAACTCTCGTCAAGAGCGCTCCAACTCCAGACTCTATCCCACTATTATTGACTCCAAATATTAAACTATCACGAAATGATATGTAACTATCTTGCTTTCAATTTTCCCGATCATACATTAAACAATATTTCACGATTCAACGGAGGGTTTGTCGAGATCGCATTCAGTCAAGAAGCGGAAATATGGTCAATGTATTTAACTCCAACTAACTTAATGAATTGATCTAGCGTAGTATAATTCCAAACGGCTGACACATCTCTGCAAAACGTGCAATGTAGACTTTTTATTTTTAAGTTATAATATATTTTTGTGATTCATGCCATTTATAAAATACGAAAAAATAGCAAGTCATTAATATTTTTATTGTATAAATTTTTTGTAAGTTAAATATAAAGGTAAAACATACATATTGTATAATATGTTTTATTTTAAAATAGATTAGTTTTTAAGAATCTACAAATTATATATATACACATATGTTTGTGTAATGAAAATGATTCCTTTGTAATTTTTTATTGGAAGGAGACAACTATTGGGTGTTAACATAAGTTGTGTCCGTTTTTTTTTTTTTTCAATTTAAAAATGAGCATCAAAAGTAAAACAAAATGGTTAATGTCATACGTCATTCGAAAGAAAATTTTCTGCTCTACAAGATATTGTGTTTGCTTTTATGTTACATATATTATTTTATTTGATTATAAGCCTTCAAAATGGAATGTCAAGTAGACGAAAGTGAGCATTTTCGACACCTCCTTCTGTTCGCGTTCAATCGAGGGAATAAAGCTGCCAAACCTGCTCGCGATATTTGCGAAGTGTACGGTGAAGATGCTACGAATGAAAGGACAGCTCTTTGATGGTTTTTGCATTTCAAAGACGGTAATTTCGTCATGAAAGACATGGAGCGTTCCGGACAACCAGTGAGTGGACTTCGATGAGAACCACTTAAACCATATTATTCATGAAGATCCCCTTCAAACCACTGTAGAATTAGCTGAGCAGATGAATTGCAGTTACATGACTGTATACCGCCATCTTAAATCAATGGGAAAAGTCCAGAAGTTCGGCGCTTCGGTTCCACATGTTTTGAGTGAAAACAACAAAAATCAACGTTCGACAATTTCTGCCGATTTGCTCGCGCGTCATCGAGCTACGCATGGCCATAAGCAAAGGTTCCTTTACTGCATCATTACTGGTGATGAAAAATGGTTTGAAAGTGATCACGAAAAAAAAATTGTTATGAAAAATGTTTGAAGGTGATCTTCATGAATAATATGGTTTAAGCGGTCTTCATCGAAGTTCACTGGTCGTCCGGAACGCTCCATATCTTTCAGGCCGAAATTACCATCTTTGAAACGCAAAAACCATCAACGAGCTGTCCTTTCATTCGTAGCATTTTCACCATACACTTCGCAAATATCGCGAGCAGCTTTGGCAGCTTTATTCCCTCTATTGAACGCGAACAGAAGGAGGTGTCGAAAATGCTCACTTTCATCTACTTGACATTCCATTTTGAAGGTTTGTAATCAAATAAAATAATATATGTAACGTAAAAGCAAACACAATATCTTGTAGAGCAGAAAATTTTCTTTCGAATAACGTATAACCTTTACCATTTTGTTTTACTTTTGGTGCTCATTTTTAAATTGGAAAAAAACGGACTCAACTTATGTTAATACACAATACATATTATGTAAAAGAGTTTTTTTGTGTGATTAAATTAATTATTATCGACTAAGTATTGAAATTGATTTATTTTCTGTGTATTTTTTGACCTAGTCTTTCTGATATACACGGTTACACGTAAGTCATGCTCCGATGCTCCTATTCAAGGCGTTGTGGATCTTGTAGGTTCGGTTCTTGCACGAACTGAACTACAATCTATACAGAAAGAGGTGCAAATTACTTCTTAAGATAACTTGCAGTGTCGTTCAAACATTCCGAGTTGATTCGAACGTCTTCTGATTGAAGCTGCTTGATTATCAGCAACACTCTTTTGTACCCTTTGAATATTGTCATTAATACAGATAGTACGCGGTACTGCTTGATTATCAGCAACACTCTTTTGTACACTTTGAATATTGTCATTAATACAGATAGTACACGGTACTGCTTAATTATCAGCAACACTCTTTTGTACACTTTGAATATTGTCATTAATACAGATAGTACGCGGTACTGCTTGATTATCAGCAACACTCTTTTGTACACTTTGAATATTGTCATTAATACAGATAGTACGCGGTACTGCTTGATTATCAGCAACACTCTTTGGTACCATTTGAATATGGTCATTAATACAGATAGTACGCGGTACTACTTAATTATCAGCAACACTCTTTTGTACCATTTGAATATGGTCATTAATACAGATAGTACGCGGTACTGCTTGATTATCAGCAACACTCTTTTGTACCATTTGAATATGGTCATTAATGCAGATAGTACGCGGTACTGCTTGATTATCAGCAACACTCTTTTGTACCATTTGAATATGGTCATTAATACAGATAGTACGCGGTACTACTTAATTATCAGCAACACTCTTTTGTACCATTTGAATATGGTCATTAATGCAGATAGTACGCGGTACTGCTTGATTATCAGCAACACTCTTTTGTACCATTTGAATATGGTCATTAATGCAGATAGTACGCGGTACTGCTTGATTATCAGCAACACTCTTTTGTACCATTTGAATATGGTCATTAATACAGATAGTACGCGGTACTGCTTGATTATCAGCAACACTCTTTTGTACCATTTGAATATGGTCATTAATGCAGATAGTACGCGGTACTGCTTGATTATCAGCAACACTCTTTTGTACACTTTGAATATTGTCATTAATACAGATAGTACGCGGTACTGCTTGATTATCAGCAACACTCTTTTGTACCATTTGAATATGGTCATTAATACAGATAGTACGCGGTACTACTTAATTATCAGCAACACTCTTTTGTACCATTTGAATATGGTCATTAATACAGATAGTACGCGGTACTGCTTGATTATCAGCAACACTCTTTTGTACCATTTGAATATGGTCATTAATGCAGATAGTACGCGGTACTGCTTGATTATCAGCAACACTCTTTTGTACCCTTTGAATATGGTCATTAATACAGATAGTACGCGGTACTGCTTGATTATCAGCAACACTCTTTTGTACCATTTGAATATGGTCATTAATACAGATAGTACGCGGTACTACTTAATTATCAGCAACACTCTTTTGTACCATTTGAATATGGTCATTAATACAGATAGTACGCGGTACTGCTTGATTATCAGCAACACTCTTTTGTACCATTTGAATATGGTCATTAATGCAGATAGTACGCGGTACTGCTTGATTATCAGCAACACTCTTTTGTACCATTTGAATATGGTCATTAATACAGATAGTACGCGGTACTGCTTGATTATCAGCAACACTCTTTTGTACCATTTGAATATGGTCATTAATGCAGATAGTACGCGGTACTGCTTGATTATCAGCAACACTCTTTTGTACACTTTGAATATTGTCATTAATACAGATAGTACGCGGTACTGCTTGATTATCAGCAACACTCTTTTGTACCATTTGAATATGGTCATTAATACAGATAGTACGCGGTACTACTTAATTATCAGCAACACTCTTTTGTACCATTTGAATATGGTCATTAATACAGATAGTACGCGGTACTGCTTGATTATCAGCAACACTCTTTTGTACCATTTGAATATGGTCATTAATGCAGATAGTACGCGGTACTGCTTGATTATCAGCAACACTCTTTTGTACCCTTTGAATATGGTCATTAATACAGATAGTACGCGGTACTGCTTGATTATCAGCAACACTCTTTTGTACCATTTGAATATGGTCATTAATACAGATAGTACGCGGTACTGCTTGATTATCAGCAACACTCTTTTGTACCATTTGAATATGGTCATTAATGCAGATAGTACGCGGTACTGCTTGATTATCAGCAACACTCTTTTGTACCATTTGAATATGGTCATTAATACAGATAGTACGCGGTACTGCTTGATTATCAGCAACACTCTTTTGTACCATTTGAATATGGTCATTAATGCAGATAGTACGCGGTACTGCTTGATTATCAGCAACACTCTTTTGTACCATTTGAATATGGTCATTAATGCAGATAGTACGCGGTACTGCTTGATTATCAGCAACACTCTTTTGTACCCTTTGAATATGGTCATTAATACAGATAGTACGCGGTGTTGCGGCTTGAGGCGAGTCTGCTGTCGAAAATGTGCAATTAATTAGTATATAAATCGTCGATTTTGTAAGACAATCTCCATTAGTAAAATAACACCAGCTTTATGTATGTTCACATCATCCCTAATCATATTTATTCTCGATGCACACATTTCTACAGCATTTATATAGTTCCTTTCACTTTTTCCACATTTACGTGGAACTACTTTATAAATTATTTTAATCCGACTTGCTTTTCGAGCCCTTCATCGTAATAACACAATATATTGGAGAAATTTACAAAATAAATTCAATCAAGAAGTATCATGGAGTTCCACTAACCGTTAATATCTAACTAATTATAATTTCCACAAAAGTGAATGTACTATGTATATAAATATAAACATCCGAGGTTACAAGGTTTACCTTATTATTTTATAGATATTTATATATTTTGATTGTATATATTTAATTTTGAGTGTATATTGTCGCAGAATAAATGTTTTTGCCATTGAATTTATCTTGTTTCATTTTATTAATTCCTCATGCTAGAAGATAATGAAATGGAAAATAACTAACATCAGGCAGGGGCTCTGTACAGCACCAGTAGTATGCCATGGTTATGCCAGTAGTATGCCATGGTTATGCCATGACCCCAATGTGTCTTGGTAACAGCTGAGCGAGCTAATTAATTCCTTTTTCACCCTTATCATAGCATTGTAACACAAGTGTTACACTAATTTAATAAATTTTTTTTAAATCCTGAAACTCTAACGTAATTTCAAATATGGCAACACATTCAAATACTATACATGCACTATTGTGTGCAATGGTATCATCTGGTGATAAATTTTGACAACACTACAAGCTTTCAAACGACATCGGGTCAACATGTCTGGACAGCGTGGGTGCGTTTTGAAAATTATGGTAAATAATCTTTAAATATCTTATTAATCACTACATGTAGAGAAAATTTATTCAAACCATTTTATTTGTTGATAATTCAGCAATGTAAATGTTGTTCTTGTTTTAGATTATAGAATCATTTTATAGCTCTTTTTGTGTTTTATAAAAATTGATATTTTGGCAATGTAACGTGTAACGAAAAGTTGTGATTTTTTTCCACAATTTCCTTCATAACTTACCATATAACAAGGAATCACCAAAGAAAAACATTACTATTTGGATAAATTGAACTTGGCGAAGATACGGGTTAACTGGCAGAACTTTGGTGAAATAAAAAAGTATGAAGGTTCAGACGAGAATGTACTTGATATTCTATATATGTGATCATAGGATCATGCCACAAGCATGCGTAGGATCATATACGACCTAACCTAACTCTGAGGTTAGCAGTAGCTTTCTGAACTATGTGATAATTAATAACAGTGTCTCCCAATCATGGATTAGCGCTACGCTCAAACAGAGATTGTCTATTGGCCTTTCCAGTTCACCGCTCCTCTGTTTTTACGTCGTCCTTTACTGTCCATGCAGTGAGACTCTGGAATCAGTTACAAACCAATATAGGACTCGCTCCGTCCTTGGAATGCTTTAACAAGCGACTGAGTAAACTCTTAATTTCTAATCAGTAAAATAACGTGTTTCTTTTCCTTTCCTCTCCACCATCCCTTCCTTTCCTTTTGATTGATGATATCTCACTTTATATGAAAAGGAATGTTCGGGTGATTGTCTGTCTTTGTGGGGTTCGTGGGCATGTGCTCACGTATGTGTTTATGGATTTTGTGGAGATGGATAGTCATTTGAATGATGTATGCGACCATGTAACTTGCTTAATTTACTTTTGTCTGGTTGGTTGGAAGAGATTGCCGCCTGGCAATAAGCCCGCCAGATTGTATTTGCAATAAAAGTGTTAAATAAATAATGAAATGGAATATAACTAACATCAGGGGCTCTGCACAGCACCAGTAAGTAATATAGGTGGGTGGTTACTGTTCTATCGGAGGTTATGGCATGACCCCAATGTGTCTTGGTAACAGCTGAAATAAAACAGTATGAAGGTTTAGATGAGTTGAGTTGGTATTCTATATATATATGATCCTACACATTGTTAAGACTGTTTCTGATTTTCTAGAACTTTTAGGTTAATTTAATTTTAATTATTTAAACTATGAAAATTATCAGAATCAAGTTTGACTCGAATAGCTCAGCGGTTAAAAAGAAAAAAGGAACACAGATCTCGTTAGTCTCAGGATTCGACAGGTAATAACACAAGAATTACTCACAGCACATCAGAGGAAAGGTAACAATAATGAAACACAGTAATAATTTAGATTAAAATTATTTATTTTTACTACCGGATCAAATGATCCAGGTAGGACTAGTTTGAATTTGAATAAGAATCTGACTCTATTAATTCCACTTGAAGAGTTTAACTTTAACGGATTAATATCCTTTGCAAGAGAGATTATCTCTAACGATCGCTCTGGAAGCGTCGTAAAACAAAAGAAACAAGGTAATGCAAAATTTGAAATCACCAAAAGAATAACAAATAAGATAGAATCACAGTACCTTTAAATTTTTTACGACGTTATTATTCATTGTAATGATGCAACCGGTTTCTTCAATGTCTGCACACCACTGGAAGCGTATTCTAGGAGTTGTGACTAAGGATCTAGTTCGTGGCGTCACCGAAGCCACTCTTTCCTCCAAGCCCTCTAACAATGCGTCTGAGAGCTCATTGATGGATTTGAATAACGGGAAATAGTCTCAGAATATAACGCAATCGGCACGTGGTGTCTTTGGTAGTGAAGAAATCTCGGTGATGAAATGGATTCTTATTGTACTAGAGGCTAGAACTGGTCTCGAGTCGTAATTATTAATTAAAAGAATTACGATGAACTTCAGCAGAGGACAGACAGGTGTCTGTTGGTTCGAGGTCCGCGTGGGGATGGAAGCGGAACGCTCGCCCTTAAAGAAGTTGGACAGCTAGGAAAGGGCGTCATCTATGCACACCTGCAACTTCGGGCGGTATCCTTGAAAAGATCTGATGAATTGACAAGCACTTTGCCGACAGCTAAGATATTACCGACAAATGTTTATGAAGTAAATAATATTTTGATCACGTGAAATTATTTCGAGAACATAGCAGAACATCATGATTTCTATTGATAATTTAACACGTCCTAACTAAATGTACAGAAAATTAACAGCATTTCAAAATTTTAGATTTTGTAAGACTGACCGTTCTTATCAAAATGGAGTCTTCTAATACTTTTTGATTTTTCATTACCCATTTCGCTTATTCAAAATAATATACTCCTCACAACATGCTTGTGGCATGTGTAGGATCATATACGACCTAACCTAAGAGGTTAGCAGTATCTTTCTGAACTATGTTATAATTATTTCCTCTAGATGTAAATTTAATGATAATTTTTGGTAAGTATTGTGTTTCTCATCTCCTAGGGTATATAAAACGTTCCCGACAGAATGCGAGTCATTTACTATTTTAAAGCTCCAACACACACAGAAGTAATGCAGGGTATTTATTGCTCAATCTGTTGTGTCGTAAACTTAAAACAAAAATTCCTAGTCACCCAGAACAGATCTACAGTATCTTAGCATAGAATTCCTAGTTAGTCACCCAGAACAGATCTACAGAATCTCAGCATAGATTGCTAGTTAGTCACCCAGAACAGATCTACAGTATCTCAGCATAGAATTGCTAGTTAGTCACCCAGAACAGATCTACAGTATCTCAGCATAGAATTGCTAGTTAGTCACCCAGAACAGATCTACAGTATCTCAGCATAGAATTGCTAGTTAGTCACCCAGAACAGATCTACAGTATCTCAGCATAGAATTGCTAGTTAGTCACCCAGAACAGATCTACAGTATCTCAGCATAGAATTGCTAATTAGTCACCCAGAACAGATCTACAGTATCTCAGCATAGAATTGCTAGTTAGTCACCCAGAACAGATCTACAGTATCTCAGCATAGAATTGCTAATTAGTCACCCAGAACAGATCTACAGTATCTCAGCATAGAATTGCTAGTTAGTCACCCAGAACAGATCTACAGTATCTCAGCATAGAATTGCTAGTTAGTCACCCAGAACAGATCTACAGTATCTCAGCATAGAATTGCTAGTTAGTCACCCAGAACAGATCTACAGTATCTCAGCATAGAATTGCTAGTTAGTCACCCAGAACAGATCTACAGTATCTCAGCATAGAATTGCTAGTTAGTCACCCAGAACAGATCTACAGTATCTCAGCATAGAATTGCTAGTTAGTCACCCAGAACAGATCTACAGTATCTCAGCATAGAATTGCTAGTTAGTCACCCAGAACAGATCTACAGTATCTCAGCATAGAATTCCTAGTTAGTCACCCAGAACAGATCTACAGTATCTCAGCATAGAATTGCTAGTTAGTCACCCAGAACAGATCTACAGTATCTCAGCATAGAATTGCTAGTTAGTCACCCAGAACAGATCTACAGTATCTCAGCATAGAATTCCTAGTTAGTCACCCAGAACAGATCTACAGTATTTCAGCATAAAAATCAAGCATGATGGAGGAAAGGGAGTATGTTTTTATATGGTTATTGAAATGTATAATATATATTTAAACTGTTGCCTTGTTATTCTAATGTATTTTATCATCATGTATAAAAAGAATGGATAAATAAATTGTATTGTATTACTATCCTTATATAGTGTTTTTGGGTGTGATAGGATTTATTTTTGAAATAAAACACATATTAATTATTTAAATGGGCGTGTATTTGAATTCAATTGATAGGTTGTTTAATGACAATTATTGTTTGAAGATAATTTCATTCATATGTTGACCGTGGCTGGCAAATTTTTTTATTTTTTTTTTTATCCACTTTGCACGGATTTCTCCTGTTACACAAAGAGGGTCTGCTTCTAACGTTAGCTTATCCGTTAGGAAGAATATCGGCCAGGATTCTTCTCATACTGCTACGGTGCCGAGACTATATCAATAGTGTCATTCACTTGGTTCAATATCTCTATACCACGCGTGACTGAGTGTTTAGCCATGATATTCGTCCTGTAAGTTAGTATGTAGAAAAGAGGGTGATTCCTTGCACGGCTATATTTATTGGGTACATATAAACTTAGTGCTTCTAGAATCGCGGGACAGTTAAAGGCACCTTGGAAAACCTTTATTAGGAATATCACAATGGATTCTTGCCTTCTTGTTTCGAGGCTTCTGTAGTTACACACCGTGAGAAGTTCGGCATCTTATGTACCTTAACCGATCATAAGATGGGTTTCCCATTAAGAACGATAGAAGTTTAAAATAAAATAAAACAACAACTAATAAACCAAAAATGGATCTGATGGTTATATTTGAAATAATATTTCATACCATTTATGATTTAAACAAAATATCGTTCAAATGGCTTCTTTTGCACTGACCAATTAGATCACGCCAATTTTCGATGACTCGGTGAAACATTTCCGGCTGTATGGCGCTAATAACACGACAAATTTTGACCTCAAGTTCATCAAGAGTCTTGGGTTTGTTGGTGTAAACCTGTGATTTAACACAACCCCAAAGTAAATAATCCAGAGACGTTAACACGTTCACTGCGTCGAACACGGCTCCCGTGTCCATACAAAATAGCCTTGAATGTTTAGTGCACTCATAAACGTCTCCCGATAAGGATTCGTCGCCGGTTTCATGTGTTTTGAAGACACGAAGGAATACACTTGTATATGATGTTTCAATAGAAAGTAGAATTTGATTTTTAACAAAGTTATGGGTTTTTTCTAAAATTTGCGAATTTTCAGCATCTCTGTATGACATTTTATACGCAGTGAACGTGTTAAATCGCACGATCTTGGCGGCCAATTCAAAATCCTATCACACCCAAAAAAAACACTTTATATGGTCCACCTGGCGGGTTTATTTCTATGTGACATTTTTTTCCAGAAACTAAAAAGATGGTAAAGAGGCTTGAAGTGAAAACCATATAGAATCCCTTTTAATAAAAAATTGATTACCGACGGAAAATTGAAGACAAAAATCCTTCCAAATAGACCGTCCTAATACATTTAAATGCTCTGGGCTAACAATATCAGATACCCTTCTTCAATAATTTAAGAGGATCCTGTTAATTCCTTTATTTGATCCCTTCATCTCATAGGGCACCTTCCTTAAGCTCACCTTCCCTCAACTGTTCCCGTGATCGCCAACTTCTCCAGACTTTTATAATTTATTCATAAAAGTTGTCTCAAGTCTTTCGGTAATCTCCAATTATTGGATCATACAAAAATTGATGCACATTGCGGTCCATGAGATACAAAGCACCCATCATCAACACCATATCTCAAAAGTATATCAGATTTCTTTCCTTCTTTCTCACCATCCATGTTTTTTATGGAGAATACTATACTAAAGAAAATGTAGGATGATTCCTGTGACGTTTGAAATGTCATGTCTCAAATGGATGGGATAAAATCGTTTTTTTATAAATCGAAAAATTGTTTTCCTCTAAACTGACGTTTTAATTCCTAATTTTCATTATACTGACTTTCTAATGTATTGTATGATTTGTATCTATCTTTAAATAGGCCAAGATCCACTATGAATTCATACTAATTGCGAACATTTAATTTTAGGTATAAAAAAATAAAAAATCCAATTATCGTGAACCCCATCAGACTAACGTAGTGACTTTTGACAAACGTCACCAAATATTATTTGATTTTAACAAACTGCCACATTTTTGCTAATTTGTAACAAGATGTATTAATTTGTCATTATTGTTAGTTTCATGTAATGTATTTACCTAAATAACTTGCTATTTATTAGAATCGAGGTTTATATTAACCCTTTCCGGTCCTATGTCGAATGTCATTCGACATCGACTTTATTCCAGTGAGTCCTATGTCAAATGTCATTCGACATTTTTTTCTTGTGAACATAAATATAGTTTTATTAAAAACAACCTTGTGAACATAAATATAGTTTTATTAAAAACAACCTTGTGAACATAAATATAGTTTTATTAAAAACAACCTTGTGAACATAAATATAGTTTTATTAAAAACAACCTGGATGTATTGTTTTACCCTGTAATTCTGTAAATCTTTTATGGACCTGATGGAACTTTTTTTTTTTGTGAACCGGAAAGGGTTTAAGTTGATAAAATAATTAAAATTACTGAACGTCATTACAAGGTTGTACTGGGGCAAATTTGTGAACTGTCACAGGGGCCATGCTACATTTTCTCTAGTATAGAGACTTAACTAGACAGATTTTGGTTCTTCTATAAACCCAATGGTTAAGGTGGTCCTGCCTCTGTGACATTGTCAAAGTAAGTACTCAAAGAAGTACTCGTATCCATTTTGAGATGCTAAATTGAAAAATTACATTAACTTTTGCTGCTTGGCACATATTTTTATGTTATATATGGAAATGTAACGAAAACCACCAGCAAATGCTATACCATACATATCAGCAGCAGTGGCTGGTCCCGAGGTGCGCTAATGCTCTGAGCACCAACGCACCTCGAGACGCTGAGAGAATATGAAATATCGTTGTCTCACGGTTTACTGTATGTCTCCGTCTGCCCTATATGAATCTGCGTTTCCGTCCGGTGCGTATTGGAGATCGCTCCGGTAGTATTGGCAAAATTGGCCGGTCTATTTGAAAAGAATATTTTTTTAAATTTTCACTTAAATAAAAATACTCGTACAATTTGTCAGTATTCTTATACGAGTACATATTTAATCTATACAAATATTTAACATTTTTGGAAGTCATGTTTGCGAATATATAATTTAATTATTGCAAATTATTTCTGCGGTTCAGCGCACCTTTAGACCGGCCACCGCTGCATATCATCATGCCATTTCCCTGTCGGGATAGGCAGAGAGGACGGAATGCAAGACTTTTCTATCTCGGCATATGTCCTTCTCAAACTTCTACGATTTCTCCGGCTTTCTATGTTTCCTTTTTTCAGAATATCATGATCCAACCATCCTTTCCTTGGTTTTCTCTTGCACACCTTCCACATTTTTATGGCATCCCTCAATTATAGATATATTGAAGACCAACGTTCCCTCTAAAGCGTGCGCGTATGCGGCCGCACATCTGTAAAAAATTGTCCGCACAGATGACGCTCTACAAAGCCGAAGTTAGCAAATTATGACCGACAGTCTCTTTCTTAAGCCCAATGTGTATTACTTACCGCCGGGTACTGTAATCATTCTAAAAATGTAACAAGGGGAGAGGAGGTTGATAAAGAAAATGTAGCAAGGGGAGAGGTTGATAAGGAAAATGTAACAAGGGGAGAGGTTGATAAGGAAAATGTAACAAGGGGAGAGGAGGTTGATAAAGAAAATGTAACAAGGGGAGAGGTTGATAAGGAAAATGTAACAAGGGGAGAGTTTGATAAGGAAAATGTAACAAGGGAAGAGGTTGATAAGGAAAATGTAACAAGGGAAGAGGTTGATAAGGAAAATGTAACAAGGGGAGAGGTTGATAAGGAAAATGTAACAAGGGGAGAGGTTGATAAGGAAAATGTAACAAGGGGAGAGGTTGATAAGGAAAATTTAACAAGGGGAGAGGTTGATAAGGAAAATGTAACAAGGGGAGAGGTTGATAAGGAAAATGTAACAAGGGGAGAGGTTGATAAGGAAAATGTAACAAGGGGAGAGGTTGATAAGGAAAATGTAACAAGGGAAGAGGTTGATAAGGAAAATGTAACAAGGGGAGAGGTTGATAAGGAAAATGTAACAAGGGGAGAGGTTGATAAGGAAAATGTAACAAGGGGAGAGGTTGATAAAGAAAATGTAACAAGGGGAGAGGTTGATAAGGAAAAACATATTTTTTTTTAATATAAGTTTAATTTTGTCTAAATACTAAATACTTATTTTATATATAGCAAAATAAATTCTACTATTTAAACTAAAGATAGGCAACATTAAACATGTTTCTCATTGTTAATAATAAAAATCATTATAAGAAACTGTTTATCCATTCATTGAAAGTTTAAAAAATTTAAACAAAAAATGTTAAATAAAATTTTTTCATTCCAATTTGCATTGGTAAATAATTTTATTCGATAAAAGTTTTAAAAAATTGTGAAATCCAATAACAATTATGAATATCTAAAATAAGCAACATCTCGTAATTAAAAGTGATTTTTGTAAAATGTGATGAATTGAAAAATACAAATTGACTGCTCTAAAATAAATGCCATAAAATATGTTTTCAATAATATTTTAAATCCAAGTGCCATGCGTCAATTAAAATTTGTTCATTTTTACGGTATCCCTCAACATATACAATTGATTATAAAGATATATTGAAGAGCATGGCCAGAAGACAGTAGTCTTCAGCTACAATAATTGAACCTTCGAGTTTTAGAACCACTGGAGTAGGAATTCACTGTTCATTATCATATCTGCACATGAAAAGGCTACAATACTCGTACACGTCAAGCCCATTGGTACCAAATTCTTTAACTAGACATTTTTTTTATTTATATTTTTTCTTGTATTAACGAGAATTAAATCCGCAACCCTCGAGTTGAAAGATGAACATATGTAGTTGTGTTAAACTTGTATTGTTGTGAGTTAAAAGTCTTTGACAAATGTAAACACAAGAAAAAGGCGCCAATGACGCGGTTTGACAGTCACTACATTGATAACTAGAGCCATCTATGAGCAAATTCCGGTTTCATATCTACAGACTTGGTAATGGTGAAGGAAATGTTTTTTTTTCTACAAAAAGCAGATCAAAAAATAGGGGTCGCCTTATAATCAGGGTCGCCCTATAGTCGGGCCAATACAGTATATTTGTTTAATAAAAATTGTCTATAACATTGTGTCTATGGTTATTCACATAACACGAGTTATTAATAAAGCAGTCAACATGTTTTCTTAAAAGGTTTCAAATCATATATACAGTGAAACCCCGTTTTTACGTGCCCGGAATTCACGTTTTCCCGCCTATTTGCGTTCAATTTTTCCAATCCCGTTTTATTTTAGTACATTTAGTACCCGCTTTTACGTTTTTATTTCCCGTAATTTACGTTTGAAATATTTAAAATGCAAATCAATTTGTAAACATATTCAATTAAATGCGCGACGATTTAAAATATTTGAAATGAATATTAGGAAACAGAAATATGTTGTTTCTATTTATAGACACGTGTGCACCTGCAGCGCTCATGGTCAAGGTTACAAGAGTCGTGTAATACGATGCAATTGGTGGAAAATTTAGCGAATCAGAGGCAGGCAGACTGTATATGTATTTGGTCAATCTATGCTTGTGTTTTAAACGTGTCAGTCGTGTACATACAATTATGAATTGTCATGTATTTCGTGTGTCAATTTACATTTTTTTCATTTCTTTTAATTTTTCATTGAATCCCTTCAAATAATGTCTCGGCAAAGAAAAATATTATCGATTCAAGAGAAAAGGAAAATTCTCGAAAAAGTTAATAAACGCGTTGGTTCACGTGTTTCGCTCGCGCGTGATTTGGGTATACCCATTACAACTTTGGCTACGATAATAAAAAAATCGTGAATCGATTGAAAAAAGTTTTCCGATTTGCGTGATTATCTAAATAAAAAATAATTTTCAATTTTACATGTTTTTTTCTAGCCCCGAATCTACGTTTTCCCTCCAATTACATTTTTTTTTATCAGTCCCTTCAAAAACGTAAAAATGGGGTTTCACTGTATATATATATATATACAACAAATATACATTTCAATTCTAAAACAATGTGATTCACATAATAGATAAAATTAAGAATAAAAAAAGGTGAACACAAAACCTTTCTAATTATTGTAGATTGCACTAACATGTTATAAAAAAACTTATTAAACAGCTTTGATAATTGAAGGAATAAAATAAATATATGTTTCACCTCATCGGTCACTGTCTCGAATAAATTTAATAAATAAAAAACCTTCCATTAATATTTATTATTAACGTAAATTTGTACATACTGCAGACTCTCGATCAACAAGAATGGCATCGATCGGGGCAAAAAATTGCATTTTTTTTTCTTTCAATATTTAAAATGTTATAAAAAAATCTGAATTGTTACTGTCTCGGTTAATTCACGTCCCAACTAATATGACCGTGGATAGTCTTATTTTATTAAAAACTTTTACTTTTATTTAACTTTTTATAGTTTCTATAATTTTTTCATTTAAAAAAAATACAACAAATTGGACAGTTTTATGAAGAATTGTTTTTGTAAAGGGGGTATTCTAATCTAGAAATTTGAAAAAATCGAGAGAAAGATATTCTCAAAAGTTTAGACCTTAGAGGATATGTTCTCAAATGGGAGTCACTCTGTACCCTCGAGGATAAACCACGGGAGTCACTCTGTACCCTAGAGGATAAACGACGTTGCAACATACAATTCATGTATGACGCATATAACGTTTATCCTCTAGGGCAGTGCTCCGCAACCGGTGTGCCGTGAGCCGGATACAGGTGTGCCGCGGTTAAATTCAATGTACGAGTATTTGACATTTTACAATTTTTCATTATGTATTTAATACACAATGACAAATTATTTTTCATAATATTGTCTATTTTTTAAAATGTAGTATAGAATAATTATTATAACTAAATAATTTTTCAATGGTCCCCCAGCGCCTGGTGCCAACTGTTGAAAACTGCGTAGTGTGCATTGTACACACCATGGCCGCACCAAATTAGTCATAGACAAAGAAAAATGACCCTTATGCGCGTCGCTGAAGACTCATGCCTAATTTAATACCTATATATTTTAGCTTTTGGTGTGCCGCGGAATTCTAGGAAGAATTTTGGTGTGTCGTAGGTGAGAAAAGGTTGCGGAGCACTGCTCTAGGGTACAGAGTGATTTCTGTGGTTTATCCTCTAGGGTAAAGATTTATAAACACATAAAAAAGAAAAACGTGACAATAATTTCACATTTCCGCCGTTACTATACAGCCATCATTAAACTGAGATTACAGTCTCCCGCTTTGTATTAAAGATACATTCTTGACTGTAATTCACCCCCGCATACAAAGTGTTAATTAACAAAGAGAACATCGGCAATTATGATGAAAATCACATAAAAAAAAAATAGGGGTTTGGACTGTATCAAATATTAAAAAACACAACGGGATCACAAAACTATAAGAATGGCGGCATATTTTTTCATAGTAGAAATATTATAAAAAAAATATATGAGTTTATCTATAAAGACAGTGGTGGAGAGCTTATTGTATCTAAAAAATGTCTGCGAATAACGGGATTAAAACAATAAAACAGTTTATATTGTCATAGGACAGGATCTACAGTGTGTATTAATCGAGTATTAATTATTTTAATATGCATTATTCAGTTTAAATACAAAGAAAGGAAAAAATTATAACAGATTAAAAAAACTATAATGTACGAGAGTCATCCAGAAACTAAGGTTACAAGGGCTCCCGAGGCCGGGGGAAATTTTTGTTTCAAAGTTGGTGCACCTGGAGTGTAGGGGGGATCCTAATGGTTAGTTTGTTTGGTCCCGCGTGTTTGTCGGCCATTTTGTTCAGTCACAGTAAATTCTTCCGATGGAGAGGTCATCGTGCGCTCCCGCCAACTCTCGTCCGTGCGAGACCCGCGAATATCCATCGGAAGCTCGTGGAAGTTTATGTTAGTGATGTGAGTCGACAACATGTCACGAAGTGGGTTAAGTTGTTCAGAGAATGCCGTACTGATACTCACGACGAGACAAGGCAGTGATTTCTGACGAATTTGTGCAAAAAATTGAAGAAAAAGTTCGAAATGACCGCCGTGTGACGCTTGACGACCTTCACGAAGAATTTCCTGACATTTCTGTCTCCTTGGTAATATTGTGTCGGAAAAAACTTTGTTACAAGAAGTTGTGTGCGAGATGGGTGCCCAGAATGCTCATACCGGAGCACCGTCAAAATCGCGTGACCGCCACGCGTGAATTTTTGGATCGTTTTGCACAGGAGGGAGAAGCTTTTCTGGACTCGATCGTGACGGGGGATGAGACGTGGGTGTGTCACTACACCCCAACAATTTTCCAACGATCAGGAGGTCGAGGAAGCTGTGAAGAAGTGGCTGAAAGAGCTGGCGGCGGAGGTCTATTACACTGGCATACAAAAGCTGGTGCCCCGACTACAGAAATATCTTGATCTCGACGATTACGTTGAAAAATAATTTAATATATTTGTGAAGATCCTGTGAATTTCAATTAAATTCAAGCATTTTTCGATCCTACATAAATGTTGTAACCTTACTTTCTGGATGACCCTCGAATTCAAAGGGTGGTATAACACTGTGTGATGAATGTAAAACAATACATATTAACCTTTTAACAGGCCCAGCCTTATACAGGTAATCGTACCCTCCACGCCCAGAATAATTCAATTCATTAAAACCTTTTTTCTTATTTATTAAGAAAAGAAACGAGAAAAAATATTTTTACTATACAATGTATGAATTCTTGAAAAGGTCAGCGTTATCACAAAAGACACAAAAAAATGTTTCGAAATTAAAGAAAAAGTATCAAACAATCGTAAATAAACGATAGTTGTTAGTAAATTTGACATACGCTCAAAAAAATGTCCAACATATTGTTATGACAACACGACACGATAGAAATTATCGGTAACCCTGAGCGATGCGTTCTAATATACGAGGCATATCCAGAAACTAAGTGTACTGAATTTTTGTAGGTTACAATTTTTTTTATTTAAACAAAAAAAATACGTGGTTACCGTAGTACATGTGTAAGCTATTTTTCGACAAAGTCGCCATTCCTCTCAATGCAGGTGGTGAAGCGGGGTATCAACTTTTTGATGCCTTTCTCGAAGTAGTTTCCCGCCAACCCCTCCGTCCACTTCTCCACATCCTCCTTTACCTCCTCGTCGGTTGAAAACCTTTTTCCATCCATGTACAGCTTCAGGGAGGTAAAGAGATAGTAATCTGAAGGTGCTAGGTCAGGGGAATGCGCAGGATGGTTCAGGACATCCTATTTAAACGAGGCTAGCAGTTCCTTCGTGGCGTTGGCCGTGTGTGGTCTGGCATTGTCATGCAGCAGGCAGACTCCCTTTGTCAGCATGCCTCTCCTCTTGTTCTGAATCGCCCTCCGCAATTTTTTTAGAGTCTCACAGTATCTTGCAGAGTTGATGGTCTCCCTTTGAGGCATATATTCAATTAAAATTATGCCTTGACAGTCCCAAAACACGGATGCCATGATTTTCTTGGCTGAAATTGTGGTTTTGAACTTTTTGGCGGAGGGTGAAGAGGTGTGACGCCACTGTTGAGACTGCCTTTTGGTTTCAGGCGTGTAGTGTGCAACCCAAGTAGTAATCTCCAGTAACGATGGAGCGGAGAAATTCATCTCCATGGAGTTTGCAGCGCCTCAAAAACTCTTGCCTTTTTACAAAATTTCGCACTTGGCGGGAGATTGGGTTGACATTTTTCACTAAATGTGTTGTCGCGTCGACACTTCTCAACGTACTGACCTCGAACCGATCTTGTTGCGGAGGGAAGGGTCAGGCTACACGGAAGTGAAGTCAACATGTCGAAAATAAAATCCATCCGGTCGTGAGAGCCTCAGTACACTTACTTTCTGGATACGCCTCGTACCATTATTCTGTTTTTCGCTTCTAATTATTGACAATATTTTGTTTGGCAGCCTATTCTAGACATGTTTCTAATAGTATTAAATATGTTACATATTATAGCAAAATAACATTAAAAAGCGATGGTGTATACCGTACATCATGGGCGTGTAGTGTAATTATTTGCATAATATATACTGTACGCCACAGACTGTTAAAGGGTTAATAATTATTTGTTCAAGTTGAGATTAGTTAGTACGTGTTATAACATTAATTCTGTAAGTGTTCGTGGAGAGAAATGTGTTACAAAACAGGTAACAGAAGTTATTTGTTCTATAAACTAAAAATATTGTTTTAAGAATATACTGCGCAAAGGGACAAGTCTCCCGCACTGCTTTTATGAATGCGCTAACCTTTTTCTCTTGAAAAATAACCATAAAGGAGAGAAGGAACTTTGTGAGTACTTAAAAAGACGCACTCATAACAGCAATGTGGGGCTTAGACCAAAAACACGCCTCATAAAATATAAATAGCTTTTATTGTTCATTTATTCTATATTAATTCATATTCTTCTTTCCGTCTATTTGTGTATCGTATTTCAAGGCATTTTATTTAATTTGTAACAGAAACCTATTGTTAACTTACTAGGAAGAGTTAATAGGATCTTGTCTATGCTGGACCTACTCTTTGGACCTGAGTCAAGATCCGAGGCAAAATAGAGGGTCGAAGAGGTGTTGGCAGGAGGCAAATCTCCTGGCTCCGCAATATACGTGATTGGACTGGTATAAGGGGCGTTGGAGATCTTTTTCGGACTGCCGGGGACAAAGATGTTTACTATCAGGTGATAGTCAACGTTGGGGGGACCTGACATGACACTAGGAAGAAGAAGAATAATAATGGTACGAATTTTTTTTAAGGTTATTGCAGGAAATACAGTGCCCATAGATTAGGAATTTAAGCCTTTAAAAAAATAGTAAGCGAGCCGACAAGTTGACAACACGGGAGTCCAACAAATTAAAATCTAAAGAAAATGAATAATACTACACTTTCAGATTAAAGACGACAGTCAATCGTCAACTTTCGTAATATTATCAGAACTACAAAATGTTCAATCAAGTACAGTAACCGGCGGTAAGTAATACACATCGAGCTTAAGAAAGAGACTGTCGGACATAATCGGCTAATTTTGACTTTGTAGAGCGTCGTCTCTGTCATTCATACACGTGTTCTGTCGCGGTTTGTCAGTCGTATCGTGCGATAGAGACAACGCTCTACAAAGCGAAAGTTAGCCGATTACGGCCGACACACTCTTTCTTAAGCCTGATGTGTATTACTTACCGCCGGGTATTGTACACATATTCCTAAACAGAAAAAAAAATATAAAAAGTGTAAATTAATAAGAAAATGGAATCAAACATGGAAAGAAGTAAATTCTTAAAAAAAAACTGCCTCAAATCCTATATAGAATAATATTTCTCAAATAAAAATATTTTTTTGTCCAATTCACTGTTAACATATAATAAATCCAATTCAACATGCAATTTATTTTATTATCCTTTTATTAAAATATTTATATTACGATAGATTTCTATTTATAACATTGATATATATACATAATAGAGTTTATAATATGGCTAGTGGAAATATAAAATTATATCTAGATATTCTTTATGAATAATACGTGTAAGAACACATAACCGCACTTTCCCCATTTTAAACAGCCCGAAGCCGGGAAACGAACCGTTCCCCGTTCAGCCAGTCTCATATTTTTACACATAGTCAGATCTACTTTCTCTATTCTAGATTGACAATTTACTATGTATAAATAATACATTTCAAAATTTATTTATTATATATCGCAAATTTCGCTCAAGACTGTTACATGTCAAAATTACACTTTGATTTGAAACTGAACGCTATAATATTTTATCGGCATAACAGTTTGAAATTATTATAATTTGTTTATTCCACTTTATATAACGGTATAACCCTACCGGTTCACAGGTTTTCCCCTCATCATCAGGGGAGCGCAAAACAGTTTGTGCTCCCCTGATGTTACATGTCAAAATTACACTTTGATTTGAAACTGAACGCTATAATATTTTATCGGCATAACAGTTTGAAATTATTATAATTTGTTTATTCCACTTTATATAACGGTATAACCCTACCGGTTAACAGGTTTTCCCCTCATCATCAGGGGAGCGCAAAACAGTTTGTGCTCCCCTGATGTTACATGTCAAAATTACACTTTGATTTGAAACTGAACGCTATAATATTTTATCGGCATAACAGTTTGAAATTATTATAATTTGTTTATTCCCCTTTATATAACGGTATAACCCTACCAGTTCACAGGTTTTCCCCTCATCATCAGGGGAGCGCAAAACAGTTTGTGCTCCCCTGATGTTACATGTCAAAATTACACTTTGATTTGAAACTGAACGCTATAATATTTTACCGGCTTAACAATTTGTAATTATTATAATTTGTTTATTCCTCTTTGTATAACGGTATAACCCTACCGGTTAACAGGTTTTCCCCTCATCACAAGGGGAGCGCAAAACAGTTTGAGATGACATCAAATCGAGTGCCAGTCATATTTTGATGTTTCAATTGCTCAAAAAAATGCATGCGTTTATTTTAATAACATAATTAATATTCATGTGATATTAAAACCGTTTGACTTTAAGTTAAATATTAATTGATTTTAATAAAAACAAATATAAATAATTGATTTACATTTGTATTTCATTGATACATAAATATTTTTGATTTTCATTTTAATTCAGTTCATTTTATATAATGATTGTAAAAAATATAGATCTTTTTGACAGTGTCGTTCACCATAATTTGAATACAAAATAGTTTCGAGCATTTTTGATTTTTGAAAAAGATAAAAATATTCAATCCAAATATTAATGTCTTTTCTTTAAAAATTCTGTTTAAAAAAAAAAATTATATATATTAAATATGTGTCTAATTTTAACCATAGACAATGTAAAAAAGTACAGTGATCACTCTATTGATCGCAGTTCAGTTATCAATTATTATATCAGAAAATTCAAACATATTGCAGGTTAATAGTAGCTTAAAGGGGTATTCTACTCTAGAGGCGTGAATTTCGAGCGTTTTTTCAGACTAAATAAAAAAAAAAACTAAAAACATTTTTCGTATGCATTTTTTTACAGTTTGTCTATTGGTGATTTGAGAATGTGCAAAAATTTTTAATTCAAGATGTTATCGAAAAAAAAAAGAGGGTGAGCTGGTCGACATGATTGGAGCCCTTTTGTAAATTTGAAACAAAAATCATACACAGTTTCGTGATAAGAAATAATGTCGTTATAGTTGGTACCAAAGGTAAAAAATTTAAAAACTCGTAAAATGGCGACTGAAAAAAATAATTCTATTTTATACCCTTTTTTCAAATATTTTATTTTCTAAGAAATAGTAAACACAATAGTTTTTATTTTTCAAGGTAGGGACGATATAAAAACATTTATCGAAGTTTCATAGCAAATTTGAAGGCAATCGGTTGGATAGAAGTTGAGATTTTATGTCGACCAGGTCGAAAAAAGTAGTTTTGAGAAAAACGCATTTAAAGTTTTGAGATTATTGTCCGAGTCATTCCGGTGCGGCGTAATTGCTGCCTTATTTATAGCTATAACTTCGTAAACATTGAGAATTTTAAAATTTCCTTTTGAGAAGATATTCTTTAAGGTCTAAGCTTTAAAAATATATATATTCATTTAAAATTTCTAGAGTAAAATACCCCCTTAATACTTCCTCACAATGCCTCAATTATTCACCTTACTTCATCTATCACATCATGAAAGGTGAGTAATATACAATAATATATTTTGCGAGAAAGTGAGAGAAACCGTATTCACATAATTTTTACTAAAGTATTTCATGTTCTATTTCATAATTAGTTATTGTTGTTAATCTTTTTCTGAGCTTAGTTTACAAATTAAACTTTATCTATGTACGAATAATTTGGACTTGTGACTGTCTTGGATTAAATTTACAATAGTATAATCAAGTGTAAAAATATTTTTGTATAAAATAGCTGTATAAACTTTCAAAAGAGCTTTTTCAAAACAATTTTCATCATTGATAATATTACAATCAATAAATTACATGTGGTGGCAAAGATTCTATCAATATACGTCCCGGATAAAATTACATGTGGTGGCAAAGATTCTATCAATATACGTCCCGGATAAAATTACATGTGGTGACAAAGATTCTATCAATATACATCCCGGATAAAATTACATGTGGTGGCAAAGATTCTATCAATATACATCCCGGATAAAATTACATGTGGTGGCAAAGATTCTATCAATATACGTCCCGGATAAAATTACATGTGGTGGCAAAGATTCTATCAATATACGTCCCGGATAAAATTACATGTGGTGGCAAAGATTCTATCAATATACGTCCCGGATAAAAATTACATGTGGTGGCAAAGATTCTATCAATATACGTCCCGGATAAAAATAATAACTATCAATGTGGAAATTAAACAGAAAGGACAAAAAAATTACATTGTATACCCTTCCGTTGTTTTTTCACCCTTTTTTTAAAGCTCCACAAGGGAGCATAGGGAGGCCACCAGTCTTCAGAGCGATTTTGAGCGGTGTTGGTAATCTCCCTCCACGACATTCCTAACGCTCTAACTTACTTGTCATAGGAACGGTACACCGTGAGAGAGGGTCTTCCAAGTTGTCGGGACCCCAATGGACAGAAAAACAGCGCTCTCCTCGGCCAACTATCATTCCCAGAACATGTCCCAGCCAGGACCATCGACTCTCGAATCGAAGTACATTGTATTACCCTTCCGTTGTACACAGTACAAATTTTGTCCAGCATAATTGAAAGATATTAAAAAGTCTTATGTAGAAAACCATACTGGGAATTGTACCCAAAACCCTCGGGTTGGAAATTTCGTGTTTTACTAACTAGACCAAGGTTGTCCGGCCTCATTTTCTATATGTATAATTTACTACAAAAAAATTAATATATGTTTTGTTAAAGTTATTTATTCCTATGGTACCCCTCGAAATGTCCAAATTGGTGATGCAGACATATTAAAGAACTGAGAACTGTGGGTTCGGAGCCTCCGGAGTAAGCACGGAACTTGCAGTTTATTAATGAATCCCCGTTTGGCAATATATCCGCATGCGAAGAAACAACAAGACTCGAAAGTCCACGTGAATTGTTCTCAGATGAACTATTTTACTACAAAGGGACCTGTTTTTTAATTATACTTTTCTGATATAATCTTGAATCAAACCCAAAACCCCCGGTCAGACGTCAAGCATATTAACGAGGCCACCAATGGCAGTATCTTACTGTAATAAAAACATCAACCCATATTGTATAATTGTATTACTCTAATACAATAAAACCTGGAGATTTTATTGCCATATGTCAATCTTTTCAATCAACCACTAAAGATACTAGAGGTCTTAAATGAAAACCAGACCCCTGAACCCTATTTGAAAAAAAAAAATTGGGAACCAACAGGAATCAAACTGGCAACCCCCAGATTGGAAGACAGGTGTCTTACAATCTAGACCACCGAGGTCGTCAAATTGTAATACAACCTGGAAGGTTTCAATACCATGTGGCAATATCTTCCAATCAACCAAAAAATATGTTCGACAGGTCTTAAGTAACTGGAACTATATTTGGAAAAAGGATGAGAATTCAACCCACAGCCCCCGGATACGAAGACAGGTGTCTTACCGAATAAGCCACCAAGACTGCTTATCATTAATTTCATAAAAGACATTTTTACACTTGATATTTTTTTAGCCACTGCATTGTTTTATATTAATGATGAAAAAATTGTGTTATTCATTCACTAGTAGATGAATAGAATATTATTATCGTGTAATATTTATTAATATAATAAACCCTTTACACGAGATCATTCTTGAATATCAATTTTATTACTCAAACTGTATTATGTATATAACGTAACAATATTTCCACTTACGATATAATATAAGAAAAAAATAAAACAAATTTTTGTCAAATAAAAAAAACAATGCAGTGGCGTACGTAGCTAACCTTAATTAAATTAAACCTAGTTTATGAAATATACGTTGCATTCCTATTTCACTGTACAAGCTATTTCGAGTATAGTTCACGCACGTTTAAATGTTGTTACAGTAATCCAGCTGTAAAATTTTGTTTAAATAAAGACACTAAGGCCCGAAGTCATAGTCCGAACGTTTAATATGAAATGTTAATAATCCTCAAACAAAAGTAATAACCGTAGGCAGAGACCAAAATGAACACCAAACAGAACACCAAAATGAATATACTAATGTCAGGAGCTGCACTTGAGAATGCAAAAGGGTTTGTCTATCTTGAAAGCGAGATCACATGGGATGGGCGTACAAAAAGAGAGGTTGACAGCCGCATCCACCAAGCAAAACACGCCTTTAACCCTGAGAGCGCTACGAGAAAAAAATATAATTGTCTATCTAGTGCTGAGATATATTTACGATTCGGACGTTCGTGATAAATATTTATTTTAAACAACAAAAAAACAAAACAAATATATTTTTACAACATAAATATATTTTAGAATATGTACCCTTGTATTCTTAATGAATGATATTCATTTAGAATACAAGGGTAGAACAAATTTCTTCCACTGCTATAGCAGTGCGCCGATCTCTCAGGGTTAATAAGAAATCAAAGATTTTCGAATCCAACAACATGGACCTAAAGCTCCGCAAGCAATTGGTCAAAACATATGTGTGGAGTATTTTGATGTATGGTTGCGAGACATGGTGCAAATGCGAAAGGGATCGATAAATATTGGAGGCCTTCGAGATGTGGACCTATAGACGAATCCTAAGGATTTCCTGGAGAGACCACACTACAAATGACGAGGTTCTCAGCAGAATCGAAGAAACCAGGCACCTGTCAAACACCATATCGGAAAGGCGTGCAGAATGGATGGGTCATATGCTGCGACACGAAAATCTCCTGCATAATATACTGGAGAGAATGATTGAAGGATCGATTGGCAGAGGGCGTCCTCGCCGAGAGTATCTCGAGCAAATATGCCACGATATGAACTGCACCTCCGATACAGAGCTCAAGAGGATCGCTGAAGACCGAGCGAAGTGGAGGAGATGCAGGGCTTTGCTGCTAACCAATCCCCAGGATTAAAACTGAAGAACAATCCTCTTTTACCGAAGAAACAAAAATTTTAAATAATATTTCGTCGTAGCTTCGAGCAAATTATGAAATCTCAAGTTAAAAAATTACTATTTAGACCTGACTATGAATTCGGCCTAAGAAATGTTAAGCAGTTATCGAAATAACTTTGGTAATCGAAACACTGAATTTTTAGTATTTAAAAAAAAATTCTCTCGTACAACTATACTGAAAATAGCTTTTAAAAAAATTAATAACCTTTTAAACGGTTCAGAGTTTAACCCTATGCACTCGAAGATATGGAGTCTCATGCGGGGCAATTTCCATTTTATAACAAAATTCGTAAGGGTCTCTCACAGAGGCAACATACTACAGTCAGTTTGGCACTAACTTCCGTAACAGATGATTGTGTGGCATATTTTTACAGTTTTCGCTAACAAAGATATTGATATTTATTTAAAAAAAAAACAATAAAATTAAAAGCAGTTTTTTTTTTAATTTTGCAAACTATATGAAAGAAAATGTAGCATGGTCCCTGTGACGTTTCACAAATTTGCTCCGATACAACCTTAAAACGATGTTCAGTGATTTTAATTATTTTATTAACTTTAATATAAGCCTCGATTCTAATAAATAGCAAGTTATTTAGGTAAATACATTACATGAAACTAACAATAATGACCTGATAAATCTTGTTACAAATTAGCAAAAATATGTCAGTTTGTTAAAATCAAATAATATTTGGCGACGTTCATCAAAAGTCACTACGTTAATCTGCATTGGCTAGGGATGAGGTATACGATAATTGGATTGTCGATTCTTTTCATACATAAAATTAAATGTTCGTAATTAGTATCAATTCATAGTGGATCTTGGCCTATTTAAAGATAGATACAAATCATACAATACATTAGAAAGTCAGTATAATGAAAATTAGGAATTAAAACGTCAGTTTAGAGAAAAACAATTTTTCGATTTATAAAAAAAACTATTCGATTTGTAAAAAAAAACTATTGTACCTCATCCTTTTGATACATGACATTTCAAACGTCACAGGGACCATGCTACATTTTTTTGAGTATAGCAACATTTAAAAAAACAAACACTTCGAGTGCAAAGAGTTAATTTTATAAAACTCCATATTAAAATAATTAATAAGAAATTACTTTGTAATTCCTCTAATTACATTTATCACCGTGCCATGTCTTTCAACATCGGCTCTCGAGGCACTCTTCAGGTGAAATGGCACCATTCTACCTGTAGAGAACAACAAGATAGGAAGTAGAGACACTTGTCGCAGTGTGGTAATTGTAATAAATGAAAAAAAAAACAAAACAACATCTTATTGAATATTCTAAAAATGATAACGATTTCATGAACATATAATATTTAGCATATTCCAAAGAAAAGTTTGAACATTTTCGACAACCGAAAAATGTATTTTATTATAATTTCAAAAGGGCACATCATTGAGAAATTTGTCATGGCATTACAGTTCCCTTGAATTGAGTACAACTTGGCGACTTATCAACATTTGGGAATTTTTCCCAACAAGTAAAAAGATTTAAAAGTGCTTTAAATGAAAATCAGATACTTTTTAATTTGGTACTTTCAGAATAGCAACACCAGATGAGAATAGTGATGTCGGGTAAACCACTAAAGAACACCAAGGAGTTTGTCTACCTCGGGAGCAAAATAACATGGGACGGTCGGTCCAAGAGCGAGGTCGACAGCCGTATACATCAGGCTAGACTTGCATTTAATAAAAGGTCGAAAATAATAGAATCAAATAATATAGACCTAAAACTGAGAATACTCCTCATCAAGACCTATGTATGGAGTGTCTTGATGTACGGCTGCGAGACATGGTGCCTATCCGAAAGAGATAGACGAAGACTAGAGGCTTTTGAGATGTGGTCCTATAGAAGACTATTAGGAATTTCCTGGAGAGACCGCATCACAAATGAAAAGGTTCTCCAACGAATCGAAGGAGGAAGGCACCTGCTCAGGATCCTGTCCGAAAGGCGTGCAGGATGGATCGGTCATATAATACGACAAGAGGGCCTCTTGCATGCCATAATGGAGGGTATGACCGAGGGGACAAACTCTAGGGGTCGCCCACGCCGAGAGTACCTGGAGGACCTGTTGGTGGACGTGCGCTGCTCAACATATACAGATTTAAAAAGAGCCGCACAGGACAGGGGGGAATGGAGGAGAAAAGTTGAAATTGCTGCAAACCAGTCTTAGGACTGCAACCACGGAGAGAGACTTTCAGAACTTTTCACTTTTACTTTACAGTACTTTTTTTTTTTACAATACTTTTCTTTTTTTTACAGTACTTTTCGAATTTAACTTTTTGCTTTACAGTACTTTTCCAACCTTCAAACTCACGGTTGTAAAAAGAGCATTCTAACAACTATGCAACACAATGGACATTATTGTATAGTAGCCTTTTTTTTACATTCAAACAATTATAAACCTTTGTTTTAAACCTCAAAAAATCATTAAGTTTTAATTTTTTCCCCTAGTAATATAATTTTATTTTTATATACTCAATATCACTTTTCTTCGGAATATGCGATAAATATCCTATTATGCTGCAGGTTCGTAGACTTTGTGGTTATTGTCTAAAGTATATAAGGACTTTCCGAGTTTAGGCCTTTTATTGTAAATTAAAATGCCTGTTGTGGAAATTAATCTATTTTGTGACTCAAAATCGCATATTAAGTCACAAAAATGCAGTAAAAACTTCGGAAGCCATTATACCTATATTGTCAAACACTTATGAAAATAAAAACCCATAGCTTTGAATCATGTTACTTGAGATGCTATTTTACTAGTCTGTATTACAAAAACCATAGACACAAATGTTGAGATCATAGCATAATATTTGGTAGCAATTTGATTTGTCATATAAAGCACTATACCGATATTACATCTTTGCAATTTACATTAATTGTAAGTTGTCATGTTTCATTTTCATTATTTGGTTACGACTAAATCCATTTACTTTCTCACAATTTACATCAAATTATTACTGATTTACCATTCAATTCTACTTTCGCACATTTTTAATATTCAATTTTTTAAAGATTTTTGTCGATAATGCAAAAATTGTTCACTCCCACTTTTTTGGAAGAACTATAATACGTGGAACGCAATAAACAATATTGGAGACTCGTGGGCTGAAATAAAAGAATCAACAATGAAAGGTTCCTGGAAACAATTATGCCCACAAATGAAGAGTGATTTTATAAATTCTGAAGAAACTCCGGAAACTATCACAGATGAAATAGTTAGCCTAATGGATGAACTAAACTTGGACGTCAACAACGAAGATGTTAATGAGTTGATTGAATCTCACTCAGTACCTCTGTCAAATGAATACTTAATTGAGCAACAAGAGTTAAATGAAATACACAATGAAAGTGAGGAAGAAGAAGCTGATAAAATCGTCAAGACTTTGACAATAAAAAATATGAATGAATCCTTCATGCATCTTGACAAATTTTTGACTATCATGGAAGAATGTGATCCCAATGGAGAACGTATATCTCAAGTACGTAGGGCAATTGAGAAAGACACAGCATGTTATAGAACTCTTTATCAAGAAAAGAAAAAAAAGGTGATATTTAACTAACTCTTGACAACTTTATAAAAAAACACCTGAAAGCACTTAAACACGCCTCGTTAACTTAATTATGTATATTAATAAATACATATTTTTAATGTATTATTGATAAATAAATATAATTTTTGATGTTTTTTTACATCCCTCTACTTTCGAACATTCAACGTTCGCACACATTTTCAGGAACCCAATTATGTGCAAAAGTCGAGGGCCGCCTGTATAAGCGAATGTGACTAAATCTTGAAAAGTTTTTATAAAAAAACTTTCGTAACTTTTGATAAAAAAATTACTTAAAAAATCCTTGATTCTCACATCTCAAATTTGTATTTGATTAATTTCCTTGAAAAAAAAAAATTTATTAGAAAGAAAATATATGATCAAGTGAATGATATTTTGAAAGAAGGAAATGTCAAAGTCAGAAAAATTGTAGGAAATGTATGAGAAGATTGTGGATGTATAATAAAAGCGAAAAATGTATCACAATAGGAAAGTTTGGCACTCTCTCCTTTCTGCCTGCCCTAACAAGGAGATGATATGTATAAGTGTCAAAAGATGTCTGAAAGCACGTTGCAAGTGGGATATCAATAATGAATAAGAAGTAAACTAGCCAAGCCAGCCAGCGCAGTCCGGTGAGAATCAGCAATTTTTAATGTACGAGTATTTAACTTTCGAAAATTATAGACAGATGCCACCTGAATCATTTTAAAAATACACTGAAAATGTGCATTTGTTAACCCTTCCTTCCCTGTGATGTGTAACTAGTACACATTGCTTCTAAACACTTTAATATCTCAATAAATATAATAAATACTGGGTTCAGATTTTAGGTTTTCCTCCGTAATACATTTACGCATTGAGCGAAAAAAATAATATTAATAATAATTAGCACTTATCGGCCACATCAGAGATATTTTGTGAAAATCAGGAATAAATTCACCAATACAGTCAAACGTGTGCTAGTGTGTGATGTAGGTATATTAATTCTAAAAAATCGCTATACGTGAGGAAGTGACGCTATTCACGTCTCACTTGCACTCTACTTCGATATATTTGGGACCACAAGAAATAGAATCTCAGTTCGCTCGCTTCAGTAGCTCGCGGGCTTACGTTTGAGGTGGTCGTTTCGCCCGTTTTGTGAACGTCGGCCAATGTTTTTTTTCATGTTTTCAGCAATTAAATTTAAATGATCACTTTTGACTTCAAATTTAAACGATTGGCTATGAATATTCAAATTTTTTCGATTTTAAATAGCTCATTTTTACATGTGTATTGATGTGTATTGAATACACAGCACGGGAATGCGTGGATTTTTTTAGCACAAAAAGGGAAAGGTTAACACAGTGGAGGTTAAAAGACATTGTATTTTGTTTAGTCAAACACTGTTTATTTCACTACATATAACAGTATAACTACCGGTTTCAAAAATTTTACCACATCGAGAACAAATGATATTTTTGTTTGTGCTCCTGATGATGAGGTGAAAACCTTGAAACCGATAGGTTTATACCATTATATAAAGTGGAAAAAAGTGTTTAACTAAACAAATTACGATGTATGTAGCTTGTTTCATTTATCAGGGTTAATTTCAAATTTATAATACGATTAATTCTAAAGGAAAACAATCAAATTCGTTTTACCATTGCTAATAATAATTCAATTTCCAAAGGAAAAATAAGAAAATAATCACATATACAATAAAAATATAAATCATATCATAGAGTATTTGTGGATATATCAATGTGACTTACTAAGGCAGTGGGGTCACCGGCCAGTCAAGGCACAGTCTCGATATGTGTGTATGACATAGACCAAATCGCTACCATTTATGATACGCACTCGATTTCAAATGAATGACATAGACCAAATTGCTACCATTTATGATACACACTCGATTTCAAATGTATGACATAGACCTAATCGCTACCATTTATTATGATACGCACTCGATCTCAAATGTTTGACATAGACCTAATCGCTACCATTTATGATACGCACTCGATCTCAAATGTATGACATAGACCTAATCGCTACCTTTATGATACGCACTCGATCTCAAATGTATGACATAGACCGAATCGCTACCATTTATGATACGTACTCAATCTCAAATATATGACACAGACCTAATCGCTACCATTTATGATACGCACTCAATCTCAGACTTGTGTCGGGTAATATAACTGAAAGACACAAAACTGTAAATATGCTCAATAAATACATAATTAAAATAAAGTATGACCAAACAAATAACCACAGAAAGCCATACAAAAATATCAAAGTAAATAAAAATTTTAAAAAAACTAAGAAAAAGCTTACAGTAAAACCTTACGAATTGCCTATTTTTTTTTTAGATAATTGTTCAATATATAATGATTTAATAATACAAATTACATAAAGTTCATATTCGTAACCCGAGAACGCTCTAAAACGGGTTAAAAATCAATCACAATCAATTGTTTAATGTAAAAGTCCAAATTTTTTTAATACGACTACGGAACAATATTAATATTTGAAGGCCAAAAAACACTCACAATAGGACGCGTACCGTCGGACGAGGCACTTATTCATTTTTGTCTCGTTCGTTCTTAACCATTCTCGCAAACGTGTCCGTCATGTCGATGCTATTCCCGATGCTAGTCTCGGCGTCCCTGACTTCCTCGATAGGCAACACGGTCCTGACACATGTCGTTATCGTGGAAACAGCCGGGCTGAGATCTGGCGGCGGTTCGATAATAGCCTTGCTCTGCGGATTAGGGTTACTAGAGTGAAGGCTCTCGACAACATCCTCGAGAATGAGACGTGTCTTTCGGACGATCTGGAAATTGGCAACTTTGTGTTTCTTCATCATGTGTTTGCGGTACGCGTCAGCTCTGCGGAACGTTTTGTAACATTTTTCGCAAGAGTGTCTCTTCTCGCCCGTGTGAGAGAGGCAATGGCGCGTGAGCTCGTTGCCGGCAGCGAAGGACTTGTTGCAGCCGACAAAGGAGCAGGTGAAGGGCTTCTCGCCCGTGTGCTTGCGGATATGTCTGGTGAGAGTGCTGCTCTTGTCCGTACGGTAATCACAGTACGTACACTGCAGCGGTTTCACACCACTGTGTGTCATCATGTGGTATCTGGAACAAAGTGAAGGTGTTATCTTCTACACTCTGTAAGTCAAATCAAGGAATATTTATTTTATTAATGACACAACAGTGTCTTTATATACAGATGAACATGTGACAGGTTATACAAGTACTTAAAATTATTGACAAAAAATACAAAACTTTATCTTAAACTAACATGAAGATACAAAAAGCAGTAGTAATAATAAATTACAGTCATTGTTTTAAAATTATTTAATAATTATATGTATATTTAAGTTCAATATATGTTATGTATGTATACCACAAAATATTACCAAACTTCACCAAGCAGACTTACGTAATTGTCCCAAGACTTATTTTATAGAGGTAAAGAACTCAGATTTGTTTTTAGTGGAACAACGCTTACATAGAACAAAAATTGGATTTCTTGAGAATTTTATTGATAGATCTTGAGATATAGAAAACACATGGGCTCACTTGTAGAACGAGATGCAAGTTGTTTTGCAGAATCGAAACCTTCCACATTTTGATGCAGGGTTACTCAACTCCAGAGGCAAAGTATTGTCCTTAATGTTTCGTTTATACTATTAAGGAGAGCGCAAAGTTAGTTGCTATTTCTAAATATTATTGATATTCTGGCGAATACTATAAATACTTATATTAAAAATATCTAAATTGTTGCAAAACTCGTTTCCAAGTCTTTGTATACGAATTATAGAGGAGTTGGTTTTATAATTAGAATGAATATGCAGAATATGAAGATGTTGGAATTATTTCAACGGTCCAATTATCATATTGATACAAATAAATCAATATTGACAAGACGAGCCTAAAACAATAAAAAAGCAAACTCATATAATTTGCTGAATTCATTCCGGCAAGAACAACTTCTTTACTTTTCTGTTGTGAGTATTCAAAGTTATATGAAACCAAATAGCCATACTTTTTAACAATAGGCTCTCATTTGGTCCTAACATGGAGAAACTCTGCGATTCTGCTTATAGAGCATTGTGATTTGTGATACGAGTCTCTGAGTTATTTATGGGGGAGAGGTTCTCAGATCCCGCTATAATACGCTGGTACATAGCAAGTTAGAATGTGAAGCATTGGTGTGGAACCAAAGAAAGCTTCTCAAATTGTGGAGAAGACCAAAAGATATTTTTTATATCTCTCTAACATACTTAAGTGAGTGACGTTTCTACCTGAAGCTCTATCACACAATGTTACTTCTAGGTATGTTGGGATACTACCTTCTAAATGTGAGGAGGGATGTGAGGATTTCTTCTCATATCTTGAAGATTCTGACAGGAGCAACATCATCCAACTATTTTGGTAATGATATGATTTTACGTTCCTGACAATTTTCATTGTACAGAAATATTGACCTATTTAGACTAGCAATAAGTAGAACCAACTTAACAAATGCTCTCCCATTGTTTCATGGGCTGTCCCTATTGAATAAGACCTCGGATATTGACATCTTCAACATTGCAGAAAATGTATTTAAAGAAACTATTTTGAGCTTTCTTAGTAACGAAAGTTAGTTGATTCGGCTTAATAATTGTTCATTAACACATTCAATGCGATCAAATTATTAAGGTCATTCACGTGTGGCTGACTAATTATTAAAATTTAAAAAAAATCACTTGACGTACACGCGTTCCGCTCGAAGTATATTTGAACATTGGTGAATATTTGTGTGTGCTAATACTAATAAACTACACATCCATGCGTAGCTACGCTAGGAATTGAGTATGTGTATACAATTTCAACGCACTAGGAGCGGTAATAGTATCTTTGGTTTGCATACGAAAACGCATCAGGCGCGTTGTTAGCACCCCACGGTTGCCAAGAAGAACGCACTAGGCGCAATGTTAGCATTGAACGTGTTAATTAATTTAGATTTCTTGTTACTGTACATAATTATCTTTAAGCTTTGTATGTACTGTAATTGGGTTTAACCTGTATATGTAAACTTTATAAAAGAAATCAATTAATAAAAAGGGTCGTTTTAAAGGGCTTCCTAAAACTTTCCACGCCACCCATATCTCTAACATTTAGACAGACCATTCAATACCACAGGACCGGCAATAACAAAAGGTCTCATAATACCGTGCCCTATCAGATTAGTTGGAAAAAATTTATTTGTTCAATGACGATGAAATCGACATCCATACTTAACAATATCCTAAGAGCTAAAAGAAGTAATTTTCTTCGAGTGGTTTTAATACTTAGATACGTACCTGAGTGCACTTGGTGTGACGTAGGCCACCCCACACATCTCGCAGGAGTACTCGCGCAGGTTGAGATGAGAGCGTACGTGCATCTGCATGTTGTTCTTGGAACGGAACCCCTTGCCGCAGTACTGGCACTCGAAGGGGCGCGCCATCGAATGCACTTTCATGTGAGCCTTCAGGTGATCTTGGTGCTTGAACGCACGGCCGCATTCGTGACACACTTCCGTGTACGAACAGTGCACCTAGAAAGATAATTTCATCAGTAATAAATAATAAATAAATATAGGTTCATTGATAACAACATAGTATGCACATATATAAATACATTCCGTGGTCTAATAGAAAGCGCACTAAGCAAGAGGACACCAACGTTCCCCCTAATTTTTTCACGAATACCTTTGAACAAGGGATAATTCATCAAGTCTTTATTCGAAATATGTAACATAATATGGTGTTTCCATGTTCCGCACACATTCAAAGAAAGGAACCCCCATCATAAAATATTAAAAAAAAATATAATTGCGCAAAACAAAATATAGTTATAGGTTCCTTTCTTTGAGATGTGTGCGGAAGATGGAAACATGTGAGCGGACAATTTTTAACATATGTGCGGACAATTTTTAACAACTCGTGGATCAATTAAATGTGACACGAGAAGCCGTCTCCATACGTTTGAAAGCCATGGGAAAGATCCAGAAGGTGGGAAAATGTGTTCCACATGAACTGAATGAAAGACAGCAGGTAAACAAAAAAACCACTTGCGAAATGCTGCTCGCCAGGTACAAAAGAAAAATATTTCTCCATCTAATTGTGACTGACAATGAAAAATGGATATATTTCGAGAATCCTAAGCGTAAAAGATCATAGGTAACTCCAAGCAAACCAGCGACATCGACTGCAAGGCCACATCGCTATGGACGGAAGATAATACTCTGTGTTTGGTGGGATCAAAAGGGTGTTATCTATTATGAGCTGCTAACACCTGGCGAAACCGTTAATACTGAACGCTACCGACAACAAATGATGGATTTGAACCAAGCATTGCGTGAAAAATGACCAGAATATCAAAAGAGGCAACACAAAGTGATTTTGCTTCATGATAATGCACCATCGCACACAGCAAAACCGGTCAAGGAAACGATTGAGGCGTTTAGTCAGTAAATACTTTCACATGCGGATTACTCACCAGACTTGGTTCCATCCGATTACTACTTATTTGCATCGATGGGACACGCACTTGCTGAGCAGCGCTTCACTTCTTACGAAAATGGCTCGATGGTTGGTTTGCCCCAAAAGAACAACAGTTTTTTTGGCGTGGCATCCACAAATTGCCAGAGAGATGGGAAAAATGTGTAGCTGGTGATGGGCAATACTTCGAATCAAATATTTTTTACCATTTTCATACAATAAGTGTGTATTTTCTATTAAAAAAAATCCGGTTTCATATTTACAGACCTGGTATAGTATATACGTTTGCCCAAATTTTACAGGGAAGAAAAAACGATTTTTCTGCAAGAATATAATTAAATAATTCATAACTGCAATCACTTGGTATTGCAGTTATGAATAAATACGTAAAGCGTTGAAAATAAATATGTGTTAATGCGAAAATGTGTCAATGATATTGGGTTGATGCAAAAGTTATGACCGTTTTTTATGATCCCAGGTAAAAAAATTCCCAGGTAAGAAATGATGAATAGTATCTTCTTTTAAATGATTCCATTGTATAAAGGATGCTTTCCCTCTTCTTTCTATTTAGTTTTGGCCTGGCCAGAGTACAGTGAAGAGCCCTTGTATTTTTTCAAAATATCGGTCGATAAAGTGCATTTACGTCATTGTTTACTTTATGAATTCCGTCAAGACAATACTGCGAGTGTGGCAACCAAAAACATTTGCAAAGTGTATGGAACAGATGTCATCAAAGTTCGACAGGTACGAAGATGGTTTACAAAATTCCGATCTGGGGATTTTTCACTAATTGTTTTTCACAAATTTTTCACTATTGTGTATTTTGAACTCTTGGAATGCAATAAGACAATTACAGCAGAACAATATTGTCAGCAATTATCCAAATTGAACATCGCCCTTCAAAAGGGTAGACCAGAATTGGTAAACAGAAAAGGGGTAGTGTTTCATCACGACAACGCGCGACCACATGTGGCTATGATGACCAAACACAAGCTAAATGAGTTGAATTGGGATGTTATCGAGCATCCACCATATTTTCCAGATCTTGTTCCTTCCGATTTTCATTTATTCCGATCACTGCAAAATTTTTTAAATAATAAAAAATTTGATACAATAGAGCAGGTAAAAAACTCCTTTACTACATTTTTCGCATCAAAATCCACGGAATTTTACACTAATGGTATAATTAAATTGATAGAAAGATAGAAAAAGGTTATAAGAACTGATGGAAATTATATAATTGATTAAATAAATAATACAAATCTAAAAAAAAAATGTTTAATTGTATATGTAAAAAACGGTCATAACTTTTGCATCAGCCCAATACAAGAGATGACAAAATATAAAGAAAGTTACTTATACCAAAAAATCGAGTAACGTTTTCTTGCAATATTGGTGTAGATATGAAGGAGTATGTGCCAGTGTCAAGTTAAGAAAAGCAAATATATATATTAAAAACAAGCAAAGGAAACAAAACACTGCTAAAAAGGCACTTTAGGATTTATTTGTAGGAACTTATCCAGACATTTTTTAAACTGGTATAATGTCACATCTCGCTCACTACACTATTCGGCAGTTTATTCCGATATTCCACAAATCAAATTCCAAAAACAGGCAGTCCAAGTCGGAAGACAGGTGTCTTACCAACTAGGCTTCGAAGGTCACTTTTCTTCATCTTACTCAACAGATCAGCCTTAAGTTCTCACTCATTATTGTACTAGGTTAGTCAAAAAGTTTTGAAAGCGACATCTATGGAGCAGTAGAAAACCAAAATTTCTACGTCATTTTAATATTTCATCTTTCATAAGAACGTACTCAAAATTTCATTTCGATCTGTCAATTCATTCTTTGTTTACAAGCCATTTGAAGTTGACGTGTCAGTGTATTTTTTAACAATGGAAAAATCCGAATATCGTGCAGTGATTATATTCTTTGTTTTGGAAGGTTTATCGGCTACTGAGATCCATGCAAAGATGGTGAAAGTATTAAAGGAGTCTTCTCCTTCATTTCCAACCGTTTACCGATGGGTTTTGGAGTTTAAGCGTGGCCGTACAAGCATTGAAGACGATCCACGCTCAGGATGTCCAAAAAGTGCATCAACACCAGAAATCATAGCGAAAATACAGGATATGGTTTTGGAAGATCATCGATCGACTGTGGATGTGATAGCTGACACCATAGGCATCTCACATGGAACAACATGGCATATTTTGGCTGAAGTTTTGGGTTTCAAAAAACTGTGTGCACAATGGGTGCCGCATTTGCTAACAATGCAACAAAAACACGTTCGAATGCGACTTTCTGAGCAACATTTGGAGCAATTTCGAAAGGATAAAAGGATTTTCTGCGTCGATTCATCACTATGGATGAGACTTGGGTCTACCACCATGATCCTGAATCAAAACAAGAGGCTAAGGAGTGGTGTGAACCAGGCACTTTGGCTCCGAAGCGAGTTCGTGTCCAGAAATCGGCCAAGAAGGTGTTAGCGTCAGTTTTTTGGGATGCAAAAGGAATTTTATAGATAGATTATCTCCAAACTGGTAAGACAATCAACTCTGATTATTATTGTGACCTTTTGGACCAGTTGGATGAAAAAATTTGTGAAAAAAGACCCGGTTTGCAGAAGAAAAAAATCATTTTTCATCAAGACAATGCACCTGCTCACACAGCTCAAAAAACCATCGCGAAAATCAGTGAATTGGGGTACGAATTGTTGCAGCATCCACCCTATTCGCCAGATTTAGCTCCCTCTGACTTCTGGCTGTTCTCACACCTCAAAAAATTCCTTCGTGGAAAGCATTTTCCATCAAACGAAGAGGTTATAGCCGTCGTAGAGGAATATTTTGCAGACCTTCCAGAAAGTCACTTCCGTGATGGGACAACAAAGTTGGAAGATCGTTGGACCAAGTGTATTGATCTTATGGGAGACTATACTGAGTAATAAAAGTGATTTCCCCCCAAAAAAAATCTATTTTCATTTCCGCTTTCAAAACTTTTTGACTAACCTAGCAAGACTTATATTCCTATATTCACTAACACTGAATTACATTTGTACAGGCGGCCCTCGACTTTCACACAGTTCGTTATTTCGCACATTTCTTTAAACTCAATTTTTTCAAGATTTTTGTCGATAATGCAAAAATTGTTCGCTTCCGTGCAGTCGCTCCCACATTTTTGGAAGAACTATAAATATATGGAACGCAATAAACAATATTGGAGACTCTTGGGCTGAAATAAAAGAGTCAACGATGAAAGGTTCCTGGAAACAATTTTATGCCCACAAATGAGTGATTTTATAGATTCTGAAGAAACTCAGGAAACTATCACAGATGAAATAGTTAGCCTAATGACTGTACTAAACTTGGACGTCAACAACGAAGATGTTAATGAGTTGATTGAATCTCACTCAGTACCTCTGTCAAATGAATACTTAATTGAGCAACAAGAGTTAAATGAAATACACAATGAAAGTGAGGAAGAAGAAGCTGATAAAATCGTCAAGACTTTGACGATAAAAAATATGAATGAACCCTTCATGCATCTTGACTTTTTTTTTACTAGGATGGAAGACCAACGGAGAACGTATATCTCAAGTACTTGTACGTAGGGCGATTGAGAAAGACACAGCGTGTTATAGAAGTCTTTATCAAGATAAGAAAAAGGGGGTATTCAACTAACTCTTGACAAGTTTATAAAGAAAACACCTGAAAGCACTTAAACACGCCTCGTTAACTTAATTATGTATATTGATAAATAAATATTTTTAATATATTATTATTGATAAATATTTTAAAACACATTTTTTTATGTTTTTTTTTACATTTCTCTCCTTTCGAACATTCAACATTCGTACACCAATTAATTATGTGCGAAAGTCGAGGGCTGCCTGTATATTGTTAAAATTCTATGGCGTTTTGGTAAAGAGGTACAAGTCATCAATTACTTATTTGTCAGTTTGAAGTTTTGCAACACTTGTATTCCTGAAATACAGACCTCAGGTAAATTGTAAAGGTAAACTTTGAATACATAAATAATTAATGTCATAGAATTGTTAATGGTCGAAATTGACTGTTATATGAAATGTTTAAGTTTTTTTTTTGTTTAGTAAATACCTTTTTATAATGCTTTGCCCATAATTGTTTACTAGTAAAGTCCTTATTACACTCTGAGCACGACATGGGCCCAGAGTGACTTTTGAAGTGGCTTTTCATCGCGGCCTTCCCTGTGATCAGCTTACCACACATCTTGCACTGGTACCCATCTTCCACAATATCGTAATTAGTCCTAGTAAACTCGTCGATCTTTCTGCGCTTCCCTTTAAAGATTGCATAGACCCTCTGCTTCGGTTTCTCTTCACCGACTTCCTCCTTTTCACTACTATTCCCCGATTCTTTCTTAGGCTTCTCTTTCTTGATTGTTTTCTTGGTTAACTTTTCCTTTTTCTTTATTTCCTTAGGTTTAACATCTTCGCCCGCAAAACTAGTCATCGATTCACCGTCATCTTCTCTAACATTATCTACACTTTCAACTTTAACGTTACATTTGAAATTTTTAATCATGCATAATATGTTATGAGATTCGATGCATTTCTTTTTGAAAGACATCGATATATTTAACTCGTCTTCGCACGGTTTGCATATTTTCTCTGGAAATCCGTCATTTTCGTAGGGCTGTATATCGACGCAATAGTTTATTTTTGCACTGACTAAAACACCATCGTCCGCGGGGAAAAATATTGAAGACAGTTCATCAGAGTCGCTTTTCAAACAAACTCTACATGTTGTCGGGTGAATTATTAAAACGTTCTCGTTTGTTGTCTGTTCGATTTGCTGCTGTTGTTGTGGATCATCGCCACCGTTTGTTGGCTCGTCCGTTGAAAATAATGTAGACATTGTTGGGATAAAATTAAAAATAATATTATTAAAAAAATTTAGCCGATACACCACCGGGAAAGGTACGCAACAACTCCATAGAAAATATGGCGACAAGAGTGAACTCCATGAACTCTGAAAAATCCGATTGTTGCCAGACTAAAATATAGTATTTCGTTACAATCAGGATTAAAAATTATTTAAAAACAAGATTATAATATTTTATTTAATAAATTATATTAAATATTTTATTTCACATACTTCTTTTAAAAAATCAGATTTCAGGTGTGTTAAAACAATCTGCTTTTTAATACATACATATCATAATGACGTTTCATAATTGGAGTAGACAGAGAGAAAAGAGCGCCAGACTTTATTATCGCGACACACATTTTTCGCCTTTTCTAAATCCCTATACTTTATCATACAACTTCTATACTTTCTCTGAATTTTTACATTTCCTTGCTTCAAAATATCATATATTTGATCCAACCATACATTCCGTGATCTTCTTCCACCTCGCCTTCTACTCGCATTTGCGGTGTATATTGATTTTGTTGGTCTTTTTTCATATATTCGTTCTAAATTTCCAAACTATCTCAACGTACTCTTCTTCAGTTTAATTGATATATCAGCCTTATGTTCATATTCGTCCCTTATCACTTTAGGTATTCTTCTCAATGCACGCATTTCTACAGCCTGTATTCGGCCTATTCTACATCCTACATGTCCAATCTATCTCAAATTTATCTTCTTAATCTTAATTAATACATCATCTTTACGTTCACTTTTCCCCCTAATTATTTATTTCAGTATTCTAACATAAATTGTCACCCAATATATTCTTTTCAATGCACTCAATGCGACAAAATTTATACGGATATTTTAAAGTATGTTTCCACGTCCACGTTTCTCTCCCATATATCAGAGATGGTACTAGAATATTGTTGTGGACTAGCCTCTTAGCAAAATGTAATACTGTCCAGTTATATGTGTTTTACTTTGTTTCTTACCGTTACTCTTCAAATAGCACAATTCCTTAAGTCGGCACTTTCTTACGGTATATCAGTTTGAAAGAGATGCACCTTAACACAAAAACACATATTGCAGGTTTCCCAAAAATGTATTATAAAAATAATTATTAAACTTCCTGCCCGGTTTCCCACAATCGAGCTTTTCAAGGAATATCGGGTCTTGAACATAGCCAATTTACATTTCAAATCCATTCTCTGGCACTACCATCGAGAGGAGGGGAAGATACAGACTCAGCAGAAACACATGACACGCATGACAACTGATCAAATGTTCACCATCCCTAGAGGTAAAACATCCTTTGCCCAAAGACTATAAACCTATTTAGCTCCCGTGACATACAATGGGGTGCCGAATTCAATAAAGGCAAAAGGACAAAAATAATTTAGGCAATCGATCAGAGAGTGGTTGTTATTGCGACAGGAATTTGAATAATTGGGCTTGCAAGAGGAATGACTTGTAGCAAAGATTTGTTTAAGCTCTTGAGTGTGGTATTTTTTGCTTATTTGTTATGATTATGTGTGGTATATTATGGGATGAACGTTTTGGTCTGTTTGGAGGGATGAAGTGTGAGGGGTTTGATTTGCGTGATGTATGCATGTGTAATCGAGTGTCACTGTTTGTCAGGTTGATGAGAATGTCCAACGGGTTTTTATATAATTAAAAATAGGAAAAAAGTATTGATTTATTTTTTCATACTATACCATATGTCCTCAGTGAGATACAGGCAAAAGCCTAGTTTACTGGGGACACGACAAATGAAGGGCAATAAACTCAGATTCATTGAAATTGTCTATTCAAATTGAATTGCCTGTTGTTTTTTTCGTTAATTGTGTACATTTCTTGACATGTGTAAAATAAATCAAATTTATTTTTCTTTATCCATGATTTTTGGATTTCGCAACATTTATTAATTTATAACATCTTTCTCGTCGCATATTTTATTCAGTTTACTAATCAAACTGTTATTCATCTTCACATCTCGCTAAGATTACCACATTATCGGCTTTCTCTCTCTCTCTCTCTTTGAATAATGGCCGTGAACTCCTATATATGAAATATTATCGGCTTAAAGCAATCCGTGTACATTCCAATTCGACATTTGTATGCTTGTCAATAGTAAACAAATTTAGATATATCGAAATATTTGTCAATGTCATGGCTACACTGTCCTTTTTAAAATGACAGAAAACATGGGTAGGTACTTCTCTCTACTTACAAAAAAGAGAGAACTCGATTTTTGCATAATGAATAATGGCCGTGAACTCTTATATGTGAAGGAGTATACGCCAGTGTCAAATAATGATTTATAGTACATATATAGGAAATCAAGATCGAGAAGAATAAAAGGAATAATTCTTTACTCTAGAGAAATAAATATATTTCTCACAAAAATATTACATACAAAAAATACTAGCTGTGATTTTTTGCTATTGATGAATAATTTATGTTGTTTTGTGTATATGGCACATTTATAATAAGGCTTATTGCAATATTGCAGTTTCTTCCAATTATTCTACTCATCTTGGATACATAAACTTTTGTAATATGTGACATATTTTACTAAAATATATACATATATATCAAATTTAAGTAAAACAAAATAAATAAATGACAAATCTTTAAAAATTAATGGTAGAAGTAAAGGAAAAAAATTAGGATGAAAGGATATTGTAATCCTCTTTTAATTCTCTCTTGAACGTAAATAAATATGGTGTATGTTTATTAATAATACCATCATCATCACAACGAAAATATGCCTAGTTAAGTCAATCGTCTTCACATTATTTATAAATAGTGCAAAGACGTGAACTCTGAGAGCAAACGAAACGTAGAATAGATGCATTTGAAATGTGTTACTGGAGAAGAGTGTTATGGACTCCATGGACAGCGGGGCGAACTAACGCCTCCATTCTTGAAGAACTGAGAATCACCGACAGATTTTCGACAATATGCCATAGACGAGACCTCCGATTTTTTGGGCACATTGCTCATGACCAAGAAGAGTGTTGAGAGGCTTGTGGTTACCGGAAATGACGACGCATAAAAGAAAGAGTATAAATGCAGTGGACTGACCAAGTGATAGATGCAACAGCAATACAGTAGGCTCTCAATTGTTCATCCGTAGCAGTAAGATAATACATTTACATGGATATCTATACAGAAAAACTATTAAAACAAAAACTAAAAATTATCCTGCATACTTAAACTTTTATTTAAAATATGACTAAGTTTTTTTTATCTCTATTCACTTTTTGGCAAATGGTGCTATGCAGATTTCGCAACATTCTTATTGGTCCAAATAACTAAAAAGGCTTTCAACATTCTTTAAAGCATCTCTGTGCTGTACAATATATATATGTTACCTTTCTTCTTGATCTTTTATCAGTAACCACAGGTTCAGAAGTAGTAATATATGTTGTACAATCTCATAAAGATTTATTCAATCATGCAGTTTTGATATTTTTTAATGCCCCGGTTAATCCGCAACGTAATTAAGATGATCCCGGATAATCAAGAGTCTACTGTTTCTTCCAACCAACAGATGTATACTTGTGGTTAAAACTAAAAGGACACTTTTTTCGGGTACTATTGGGAATCAATCTTAATTTTTACCCTACTTACCACATCAGTTTTTAGTTCACATTCATCACTAATAACTACATTTTTATTGTCATACATCCACACATCAGATATTATGCATTTCACTTCTGCTACTTGAATAATGGTCATAAATAGAGATAATACATACTTCTTCTTGAATAATGGCCATTAACTCCGCGACATGAATATGAAGGAGTATACGCCAGTGTCAAGTGATGGAGATAATACATAACGGTGAACTGCTGTATACGAATGAGTATTATTACCATCACAATAATTGTTGGTTATGGAAATGATACCTGAGATGGAAGGAAAGAAAATCTTAATGATGTTTTTATTCTAATATAGGAAGAAAGGCACAAAGAAGGAAGGAAATAAAACACATACTTCATTGATATTTATTAACCAATACTTATATTTTTCAGAACACATTAACCATCTACCAAACGTTTCCCAGAAGAGGTGCACAGTCATCTGCCCAAACCACTAACATAAGCTCTTCAGAAAGATGTACAGCTTCTTCCACGATTTTGATTTCTCCCCATTTTATCCTGAATTCATACATATACTACATGATATTTTTCCTGAATTCACACATATACTATCATATATGGTATTTTAACTGAATTCACACATATACTATCATATATGGTATTTTTCCTGAATTCACACATATACTATCATATATGGTATTTTTCCTGGATTCATACATATACTATTTGGTATTTTATCCTGAATTCACACATATACTATATGGTATTTTTCCTGAATTCACACATATACTATCATATATGGTATCTTTCCTGGATTCATACATATACTATTTGGTATTTTATCCTGAATTCATACAGTCACATACTATATGGTATTTTTCCTGGATTCATACATATACTATGTGGTATTTTATCCTGAATTCATACATATACTATATGGTATTTTTCAGGTTGATTCATGATATGACTAAATTCCAGATTATAATATTTATTTGTTTCTTACATTAATTAATAATTACAATTCCAGATTATAATATTTATTTGTTTCTTACATTAATTAATTATTACAATTCCAGATTATTAATTACAATTCCAGATTATAATATTTATTTGTTTCTTTGGCTTGTGAACGATTCCGGGCTAAAACGGGGAGATTGGAGCCTTATCCTATAAAAATAAAGTACAAATATACAGTGCAAATGTGAATTAAAGTCAAAGAAAGCATAGTGGGATCAAGTGAATAATATTTTGAAAGAAAGAAATGTAAAAAGTCAGAGAAATTATAGGAGTTGTATGAAAAGTTACATAATAATAATGAAAATGTATCTAGTGCCGTTCTGCAGAGTAGACTCTTTAATTCGGGATTCAAACTCACTATTATTGACAGATTCAAGTATTACAAAAAAATGTATAAAACAAGTTGAGTGGAAGGATGGGAAGGCGGTAACTTCAGCTATTATATTGGGTACTTCCCCTCATCTGTATAAAACATATTTGCTAAGAAAACCACAGAAAACTTACCAAAGGAAGATGAACTAGAAAGAAACCTCTATAAAGCTTCTAATATGTGATAGTAACACATTCTGGCTTTAGGTAGAGTGTAGTGCATGTGTGTGGCATTAATTTATAATCATATATTTTGATGAGAGTCAAGAAAAAACAGAATAATGAATCATGTCTGGCAGTTATAGCAACGCCTGAGCGAAAACAATGATTAGGATGGATAGAAAGGAGATAAAGAATGTGTGTCACTATTGGATTCGGTCCTCTTTGCCTACCTCGACAGTAAAAAGGTGTGATGGTTTGTATACTTATAGTTCAATTCAGTTAGATCCCACCATCAGTCCCGTTGTTATGGGAGACAATATAAATCACCATCCAGTGATCTACACAAGAAAATGAATATCTTGTTTTTTTTTTTAAGCATGATTGTTAAGAAGGAACTGCCCGATGGGATTGGTCCTTCACTGGCAACGCACTATAGTGTAAAAAGGATAACAGCTACGAGGGATGAAAGATTTCAAAACCAAGAGACAAAAGTCAATTCATATTCAAAATCTTACTTTAACACACCCTTATAGAGATAAGGTTTGCTGTACAGTGAACCTACATTGTAATTCACTCCAATATATATCGTAAAAGAGTAAACATACATACACCATCACATCATTGTCCTATTGGGATAGGCAGAGAGGACAGAGTGCCAGACTTTCTAATTGCATTACACATCTTTTGCCTCCTCTAACATTTCTCAGACTTTTAACATATCCCTTCTCTCAAAATAAAATTCACTTGATCAATCCACATTTTCCTTGGTCTTCCTCTATCATACTTTCTTCACTCATTCGTTTTACATGTCTAAACCGTCTCAAGAGTGTAAAGAGCTGAACAAAGGTTACTTCCTACAATTGTGAGTTTTTATTTAGCCTTTCCCTTCCTGTGCTAAAATAATCCACACGTTCCGGTGCTGTGTATTCAATACACATCGATACACATATAAAAATGAGCAATTTAAAATCGGATAAATAAGAATATTCATAGCCAATCGCTTAAATAAATTAAATTTGAAATCAAAAGTGATAATAATTGATATTTAATTGCTGAAAACATGAAAAAAACAGCAAGCGAGCAAACTGAGATTCTATTTCTTGCGTTCCCATGTACCGAAGAGTGAGAGCGAGACGTGAATAGCGTCGCTTCCTCACCCAAAGAGTTTTTTTTTTAATGAATATACCTACGTCACACACTGGCACACGTTTGATTGTATTGGTGAATTTATTCCCGATTTTCACAAAATATCTCTGATGTGGCCGATAAGTGCTAATTATTATTAATATTATTTTTTCATTCAATGCGTAAATGTATTACGTAGGAATACCTAAAATCTGACCCCAGTATTTATTATATTTATAGAGATACTAAAGGTTTTAGAAGCAATGTGTACTAGTTACACATCACAGGGAAGGAAGGGTTAAAGAAGAAATATAACAACTATGTTCTTTTCTCATATGTTTGTTGAAAACGTCATTCCTTTTGAATCCCTTGTTGCACAGTGTACAGATGTGCTTCCTCACACTTGTGTGGGTTAACTGATGTCTGCTGAGTTCACTTGCAGCCGCAAATGAAATTTTGCATCCTTCAAATGTGCATGGAAATGGACGAACCTTTGCGTGTTTTCTGATTGTGTGAAACCTGGAAATAAAAAATTATTCCAATATTTTCAATTTTACTTACGAGGGTCATCCAGAAAGTAAGGTTACAACATTTATGTAGGATCGAAAAATGTGTAACGATGGTCGTTATCAATGTAGCGTGTGTCCTATTAGAACGTGCTGATGATTTTGATATCGACATCGCTATCTTCGTTTTAGTCGATCTGCGTTACTTCTCGTTCAGAGTCATCAATATAGCGGATTGCTTATCTCTATAAGTCATGATGATCTTGATTTGTATTCAATGAATATAGACTCAGGAATGCGGATATAAAACGATAAGTGGACAGCGGGTAAAATAAATAACAAGTCTTGACAGTTGAATGAATGACAATAATAATATGTTTATTTCTCGGCGTCCGAGTAATTTATACCAATGAGTGAATACATTCGCGATACATATCTGCCTTGCTCTAGCGCATGAACTGGCGGTAGGTTAATTATTTATATTTGGAGATGGCTAGCCAATTCGCAGACGTTGTAAATAGTAAATATTGTTGTTGTTCATAGTGTGTGACAATCATTGAATTCTTCATCGGTCATTGCCCCTGTATGTTTACTATCTGACAATAATTAATTTAATTTAATTGTGTTTAACAATTCACTTATTCATTTTGACAATTATTTATTTATTTATTTATTTAGGTAGGTATTCCTACAAATGCTTGTATTTAATTGAAATTCACAGGATACTTCACAAATATATTAAACTATTTTTCAACTTAATCACCGTCGAGATCGAGACATTTCTGTAGTCGGGGCACCAGCTTTTGTATGCCAGTGTCATAGACCTCCGCCGCCAGCTTTTTCTGCCACTTCTTCACAGCTTCCTCGACCTACGTTGGAAAATTGTTGGGGTGTAGTGACACACCCATGTCTCATCCCCCGTCATGATAGAGTCCAGAAAAGCTTCTCCCTCCTGTGCAAAACGATCCAAAAATTCACGCGCCGGTCCCGCGATTTTGACGGTGCTCCGGTATGAGCATTCTGGGCACCCATCTCGCACACAACTTCTTGTAACCAAGTTTTTTCCGACACAATATCACCAAGGAGACTTCGAGAAATGTCAGGAAATTCTTCGTGAAGGTCGTCAAGCGTCACACGGCGGTCATTTCGCACTTGTTCTTCAATTTTTTGCACAAGTTCGTCAGAAATCACTGCCTTGCCTCGTCGTATCAGTACGGCCTTCTCTGAACAACCTAACCCACTTCGTGACATGTTGTCGACTCATCACATCACTGCCATAAACTTCCACGACCTTCCGATGAATATTCACGGCGGTATTGTTCTGCAAAGTCAAAAAACGGATGATCTCGCACGGACGGGAGGTGGCGGGAGCGCGCGATGACCTCTCCATCGAAAGAATTTACTGTGACTGAACAAAATGGCCGACAAACACGCGGGATCAAACAAACTGACCGTTAGGATCCACCCTACATGCCAGGTGCGCCAACTTCGAAACAAAAAATTTCTCCCGGCCTCAGGAGCTCTTGTAAGCTTACTTTCTGGATGACCCTCGTGTATGGGCAGTTGAGGGTACATGATTGAAGACGTCATTATTACAATATGTTGTATTTTACCCACCTCAAAGCTCCAGGTGATACAAAGGCCATGCCGCACAATTCACAGCAGAACTCTTTGAGCTTGAGGTGGCTACGCACATGCATCAGCATGTTGTGCTTGCTGAGGAAACGCCTGTTACAGTGCTGGCACTCAAAAGGCCTCACCGCGCTGTGAGTCTTCAGGTGAGCTTGCAGCGTCGCTGCCAGTTTAAAGGCACGCCCACATTTTGGGCAGATCTCTCGATACGCCAAGTGAACCTGAAAGAAAATAAATCAATTGAAAGTTAGTCATTAAAACCTAAGATCTTAGGTTTAAATTCCACTAGCAGAAATTTAATGTTGTTTCCCAGATGAGGCAGTTGGCACAACCTTTTCTCCATTAATAAAAAAATTAAAATAAAATACATAAATTATACGGATTTTGACCGTATGATGAAGAGTTATTAGATATAATCAGACATGCTAAGAGGTAAACCTAGACATTTGTCTAGAGGCACCAAGCCAAACAGGGCACCCAAAACGGGTAGTCAAAATATAAATGTACCGCCAATACTAGATGGGTCGACACAGGATATATGTTATGTACATGAAATCCGCACATGGCTACCTGCGAACCATGACCTATGGCAGCCCATACTATCCATACATAGGCACAAATATTGTTGAGTTTGTCCGTGTAAAGGAAAATCTAAAATTCCTCACTCAACTCTTTTCACACAACAGATAATATAACATTAGTTACCCCTTTAACGGGCACAAGCACAAATCGGTCGCATATGCGACCACCCTTATGGTTTTACTTATAAGGATTCATTTTCTTAATGAAACGTTTTTAAGTAACACAAACGTCAATTTGGCAAATGTAGTGGACGGGCAGAGGTCTTATTTAAGATCGTCGTGAAGTTAGGTGTATGTTCAGTAGCAACGATCTAAACATCCGGTCAATTTATTGTCAATTATGTAAATAGGTATTATAAGTAAATCACCATTCATTATATCTCATATAAGAATTTTATTTCCTAATACAACCTTAACTTAGATATTATTACCTAAACATTCATTGGCCACTTTTGCTCCCACTGACATGACCCCTTGAAATGGGCACAGGTCTCATATGCGACCGCCTCATTTCCAAAAAAAAAGAATTTATAATACATCTTCGAAGAAATAAAGTTAATTTGACATACATAATAATGATTTATTCAACAAAAAACTCAATATCTCAAAAATAAAAATTTGCGCCTTAAAGGGTTAAAAATCCAAATGTAATATGTGAACAATCAACGTAATAGAATTTCTCAGATTCAACATTACAAACGACTTCCGTGATATAGTTGCAAAGCTGCTACTCTGTTCTTCCGAACGGGGGTTCTCGATTCAATTCACAGTGGTACTGAAAAAAAAAGTCTAGGCAAAGAGTTTGCCTGGTAACAATACTATCACGCGATAGACATGTGGGAGTCCACTTGCGACAATATTTCCAACACGTACGATAGTAAACTGTGAGTTACTTCTAATCTTCAATAGTTCTTAACACAAAACCTCGATTATTGGGGTCTAACACAATATTGTCTACTGGACACGTTTTTCAAGATGTCCGTATTATCAATTTAAATATATTAAGGGGGTTCATTTGAATGAATGAAAAAAAAAACACATTAAAAAGTATTTCATAGTACACTTACATTTTTGCGTTTAGTGTTACATTTAACACGTAGCAATAGAAAATAAAGTCAATGGGGCTTTAAAACATATATACTAGAACCGGACAGTATTAAAATCTGCTAAGATGATAGTCAACAATAGTATATATTATTTTTTTATTAAACAAAGAAATATATTGTACAAATATTTGTCAAGGCTATACCTATATGGTATACACATTTATTACTTCACTAATCTTATTTATATATTATAATTTATGCACTTACGTCATCTTATTTTCCTACATGTCATTTTATTTTATTCAATCTTAATATATGATTTATTAGAAATAATCAACACCTACATACTACTTATAACTAGATAACAATTCTTACAACTAATTATTTAGCAAAAACAAGTCCACTCGTTCAGGCAACTTGTATTCCATCACATTCAAGGTCTGAGACCTTGGTCGTCCCAGCTAATACTGTAGGTGGATTAGTAAGGCAACAGATAATGCTTCGGGAGCTGGTGCTAACATTGATGTATGAGCGTGAAATGTGGAGATGGAAAAGGACAGAGGAGCTGAATAAATGCGGTAGAAATGCATGCACTGAGAAGAATACATGGAGTGACAATGTATTGCAGAATACGGAATGAAGTGATTACGAATTAATCTGAACTTAAGGCTGATGTGTTGAATAAGATGAAGAAGAGTACTCTGAGAAGGATTGGGCATGTGGAATAGATCAAGGATAAAAGGATTGGGCATGTGGAATAGATCAAGGATAAAAGGATTGGGCATGTGGAATAGATCAAGGATAAAAGGATTGGGCATGTGGAATAGATCAAGGATAAAAGGATTGGGCATGTGGAATAGATCAAGGATAAAAGGATTGGGCATGTGGAATAGATCAAGGATAAAAGGATTGGGCATGTGGAATAGATCAAGGATAAAAGACTAATAAAATAAATAAACAGTGCAAATGTGAGGGAGGAGTGTGATAGGAAAACCAAAAGAAATTGATTGGATCAAGTGAATGAAATTCTGAAAGGAAATGTAGTAATTCAGAGAAATCGTAGAAGTTGTATGGATGTAGACTTGCTTCGAGATAGGAAAGTCTGAAGCTCTGTCCTCTCTTCCTAACCCGACAGGGAAATGGTGTGATAGTATGAATTTACTTACATTTTTATAATGTTTTGTCCACAATTTCTTACTAGGAAACATCTTGTTACAATCTGAACATACCATCGGTCCTGTATGACTTTTAAAATGGTTTATCATGGCAGCTTTCGTGCTAACTAATTTTGCACAAGATTTGCACTGATAAAATCCATTATAAACCACGTAACCTCCTTCAGCATTTTCTAACTTGTCATCTTTTCCATCAGGATCATATTTTTTATCATTAAATATTAATTTAGACGTGGATTTCAGAGATTTACTTTTATAATTCTTTCTGTTTACTTTGATTCTTTTAGCTTTTACACTATCACAACTCTCTTCTCGAAAACTTTCCAAATATTCAACATTTTCAATTGTTATATTATCAATTTCTTTAGAATTCTCAGAGCAAAGTTTCTTATACGATTCTAAACATTTCTTTTTAAATAACAATGAAACGTTTAAATCATTTGCGCAACTTTCACAAGTATTTTGTGGTAAACCGTCGTTTTCAAATATTTTCAAATCGCTACAATAATTTATCTTGTCTTTTATAGAAATAAAATCATCCGTTTTGGTAAATATTGGATACGAATCGCGAAAGTTTTTCAAACAAATTCTGCATGCTGTGAAAGAAATTTTTGTCTCATTATCATTATAACTTTGTTTGTTATTCGCAAATTCACTTTCAGAAGAGAACATCCTGATAATCTTATTATTTTACGATTCAATTATCACTTTTCGTATCAATTAAAATAACTACGAAACTGTGACATTATCAAAACATTTATTTGATTTGTTTTGGATTTTTGACAATATATTGACAGATTCAAAATATAACAAGGTTGTATCCACGATAATATTATACAAAGCTTATATCTACTTATTTAAAAAAAACAAATGTTATGTGAAATATTTCAGTTTTACATGTACATTGATCAATTAATTTTTATTCTATTTATTGTAAAATAAATTACCCATAAAAATATAATGTTTACTATGAAATCGTTAATGAGTTATGTTTTATTTTCATATTGTTTTAAAAATTTAATAGTGCATATTATTTATAATTAAGACATTTACTCTGTGTCCAGACATATGTCCTGTTCATGAAATGTGCTTGCTACGATGTATTTCAGAAATGAAAAAAAGATTTAAAATAAGGAATGAGTATGTAAGATATCCTAGTTGTTCTGATCTCACTGAATTTGAGAGATATTAGGCTTCATTGATATGAATATGTACAAAGGATGCCAACTGAATATGAGGAAAACAAAACATTGGGAATAAAAGTCCCTGAAAATAAAATAATAAATTAAATAAAGAAGCAACGAAACGATATTATAAACCATAACATAATTGATCTAAATCCCTGGAGATGGATATGGACAGAGCACAACAGAAAGAGGTGACATGTCACGCAGAACTCAAATAAATTAGATAACCCGAGGAAGATGATAATGATAAAGTAAAATGTATTTGCTCTTTCTTTGCACAATTAATCTCAAATATATTACCTTATTATATCACATCCACAAAATACCATTATGGTGTACTGAAGTGCAATTTTTTCTACTTACAACATTAGTATTTATGAAATGGTTGGTGAAGGCCGATAAGATTCTGCTAGGTGTGAGTTTGTTTTTATTCTACGTGTCAAAAATGATAAAGATTACAGTTCGCCCGGCTGCATCTGCACGCGCAATTAATATTTTGAAAACCCCATTCTAATTAAAAATAGACTCCTCATTGTTTTCCATCAAACAAGGCCGGCATGGACATCGACCAGGATACTTTCATTTATGGTAAGTCATCTTTTTATTGTTTATTTACTTTATTTTCTCACAAAATATGAGATAGCGAGCCGGCTTAGTCACGTTGTATACTTTAATTATTATTCCAACATATTTCGTAATAAAATAATATTGAGTTTACTTAACCTCTGTAATGGCACGCTTAGATGAAATATATTTTAATGATTTTTATGTCGAGGATAAGATAATAGTGTGGAAAATTACAGAAGAATGGCCTAATTTTTATTTTTCCAAGGTTAATTTTGAACCTTTGTTGAAGGTTATTAATTAGTTACGTTTTAGTTTTTGCACAATTTTGGTCATTGAAACCAACTGTCTGGTGTCATTGACCTTACATAACCAAACTTCCTAATATGTTGTGTCTATTTCAAGGATAATTACTGTTATTCGTTATCACATTTGTCAAATAAAGTTACTAGATTTTCTTAAGTCAATGTTTGTTTTTTTTTATAATTCATGCTGAGCAGACGTCGGTATTATTGTCGTTAATGGCGCAATACAGATTTTGAAAATCGCCAAGAGCGTATAATACAGTCAAATCTCGTTATAACGAACTTCTAGGGACCTATTAAATCATTATTACTGTGAATGTTAATGCATTGTTAATTTGTTTAGTTAAACACTGTTTATTCCACTTTAGATAACGGTATAACCCTACCGGTTTCAAGGTTTTCACCTCATCATCAGAGGAGTACAAACAAGACTGTTCAAGATGGAAGATGAAGCAAAAGTGATAACTAAATGTTTTCAAGGTTATCATCAGGGGAGCACTAGCATTGAGGGGAACTATATATTAGGGGGGACTGAAAAGAAATTAAAAAAATCATTCATTTCTAATAAAAGTTTATTTAAAATAACTTAAAAACTAATCCACAAAATAATGCCTAATTGTTGCCAGTATGTCGGCAGTAATTGTTTCCCCTGGTTTCAGTAGTTCAAAGTAAATAACTCCGGCGTTATCCCACCACACACAAAGAAGTACCTTTTTTTACCGTTAGACGGGTTTGGAGTAGAAATAGCTACCTGACCCGGTGAAAGCCATTGTCTTTTTCGTGTATAATTATTGTATAGAACCCATTTTTCGTCACAGGTAACAATTCACCGCAAAAAGGGTTCAGATTCATGCCTTGATAAGAGAGACGCACAGATAGTACGTCGCGTTTCTAGTGCAGTCTCTTTGCTTCCAAAAATTTTCGAAACTGTACTGTGCAACCAATTGACCCACCAAGTATCAACAAGACTTATTGGAAACCAGCATGGCTTTTTGCCAAAACGATCGACTGTTACTAATCTTCTCTCTCTCACACAACAGATTGCGTCAAACTTAGACGAACTTTCACAAACGGACGTAATATATACAGACTTTCAGAAAGCTTTCGACAAAGTTGATCACGATATATTACTTAAGAAAATGCACAAACTTGGCTTCAGCGATAATCTAATTGGATTATTTGCATCTTACCTAAAAGAAAGATCTCAATACGTAACAATCCGTAACAAGTCTTCTGTGGAATTTATCGCAAGATCTGGTATACCACAAGGATTCAATTTAAGTCCCCTACTATTCCTCATATTAATAGACGACATTCAAAATTCCATAAGTCACTCGACATGTTTATTGTTCGCTGACGACTTGAAAATATTCAAAAAGATCAATTCACCTCAGGACTGTGCACAGTTACAACAGGACCTAGACTCCCTAGTCTCCTGGAGTGAGCAAAATCATCTTCTGTTCAACATTAATAAATGTGTCTGTGTATCTTATAGTCGATCGTTTTCACCAATCCACCATCAGTATACTATACAGGGAGTGGCACTAAACAGAGTTTCTGAATTCAAGGATTTGGGCGTAACCTTCGATGTCGGACTCACGTTCGTTAACCATGTCTCACGTTTGATATCGGACTGTTACAAACTACTCGGTTTTGTAATGAGAATATCAAGAGAATTTAACAGCACCGATATCCTCCGAAACTTATATAATTATCTAATTAGAACCAAATTAGAATATGCATCTACGGTTTGGGCTCCTCACCAGCTCAAATACAAAAACAATATAGAACAAATACAAAAAAAATTCCTCAGATATCTATGGTACAGAACAAAGGGCGATTACCCAAAATATGCTCACCATGCCGAACTTCTCACGGTGTGTAACTATAGAAGCCTTGAAACAAGAAGGCAAGAATCCATTGCGATATTCCTAATAAAGGTTTTCCAAGGTTCCTTTAACTGTCCCGCGATTCTAGAAGCACTAAGTTTATATGTACCCAATAAATATATCCGTGCAAGGAATCACCCTCTGTTCTACATACCAACTTACAGGACGAATATCATGGCTAAACACTCAGTCACCCGTGGTATAGAGATATTGAACCAACTGAATGACACGGTTGATATATTCTCGGTACCGTCTAGCAGTATGAGAAGAATCCTGGCTGATATTATTCCTAACGAATAAGCTAACGCTAGAAGCAAACCCTCTTTGTGTAACAGGAGAAATCCGTGCAAAGTGGATAAAAAAAAAATAAAAAAAAAAAATAATTCATGAGGAACCCAAATTCCTTATCTGTAACTTTTTCCTTTGCGATGAAGGTGATCCTGTATAGCTGACCATGGGCAGCTAAGCTTGCTCGATAATTCTGAGATGAATTGTCGAGGATCAGACTCCACTAAAGACGTTAAATCATCATCATCTTTTTTTAAAGGTCTTCCCGTTTTAGGAGCATCTTTGAAGTTCCTGTTACCATTTAAATTTTTTTTATCCACCTATGACACTTATTAAGTGTCAATAAATCTCCATACGTTTTGTTAATTTTCTGCGTCACTTCTTTCCCTTTCATTTTTTTATCAAACTAAAATATCATACAATGACGCAAAAGTTCTTCATCAATTGTTGGTCTCGACATTGTTTATTCAAATAACGGTAAAAAAAATAACATAAAAACAATAAATTTACAACAGTCTTAATTCACTAGCAACCAAAAATACATGTTTACTGCACTGCACTGTGTCTCAACATAAACTGACTTATTCTTTTCGGTCCTCCTAATATTATGTGAACAAGATAGCGCAACTTGCGAATCCTCGCAGTTTTAAGCGGTTCTCGGTCCTTATACATTCGAGCAAGCACTTCCACATGATCTATTCAGATAATCTTCAGGACATGTCCATAGATTCGCATCTCAAAAGCATCAATTCTGCGTAATATTTCTTGGTTCAGTATCCTCATCTCTATCTTACTTTCTCTTAAAAAAATAATTATTATAAAATAAAAATAAATTTAAATTAAAAGTACATTTATTGAATCATGTAATTTTTATAAGTGTTCGTTTGAACTGCAGACGGAGCGGACGAATTGCTATCATGCCTTTCACCGGAGCTGCTTCCTCCATCAGTTTTGGAGGAGGATGCTCCACCCTCGGAGATCCTGGCGCAGGCGGCCCTACATCACTACCTGCTCTCGGACAGTTCGCATAACAGTGATGATGACTCCAAAAGGTATATATATTCAAATCTTAATTTAACTTAAGGAAAGCTAATCCCAGACTTTATTTATGGAAAAAAATAAATGACACAACACATTCAATGCGATCAAATTATTAAAGTAATTCACGTGTGGCTGACTAATTATTAAAATTAACCCTTTTATGTGCCGGAAGTTATTAGTATGGCCGTACCCAGCAGGCCGGTATTTTTTCAACAAAAATAAAACCTAAAAAATTTATATATTTTGTATACAGATAAAGAATATTATGAAAACTAACTAAATATATACACCGTGGGGCGTTTGAGCTGCCGTTCGCTCAGAAAAACACAGTTTAAATATTCACAAAATGTCAGGGTTGTCACAACTTGACACAGAAAACACGTTTACTTATAAATATAGCGGAATATAATATACTTTGTAAACTAAAATCAACAAATTATCTGTATGATGTATAATAAAGCGCAAAAGGTAAATAAACTATAAAATAAAACCGTAAAAAGTCTATATAAACGTTGTATTATGCCGCAAAACTACCGCCAATAACCAAAGAATACATGAAAACACACTTTGTAAATAAATACTTTGAAAAATTAACAAAAATAACGCATTAAAGTTAAAAATCAACTATTGAAGAAAACTACAAACGAAGTCATTATAAATCATCGCAATTACGTCGCAAAAAACTGTTGTCGGTAACCCTGTATCAGAGATACGTATTGACTGTCAGTGAAAGCTTTTAGAAAGATGACTGTAACTTTGATAATATCGGTAAATTGTAATATTTCAATATTTCTTGACCATCCCAATAGATGTCACTATGTGTTACAATTTATAAATTATTACAATTGGATTTGATATTAGCTTGCGACAAGCTCAAAGGAGAGCGCGTTTACGCGTTCATTTAATATGGCCGGCCTGGCGAGCACTGAATCGGAGAGCGCGTCAACGCGCTTGTGGCAGTGAACCGGTTAAAAGAAAAAAAGATGTAAAATTATGTGCAATTTAATTTGGTGTTGCTAATACTAATAAACTAAACATCTATGCGTTGCTAGGAATTGAGTATATGTATACAATTTCAACGCACTAGGAGCGGTAATAGTATCTTTGGTTTGCGTACGAAAACACGTCAGGCGCGTTGTTAGCACCCCACGGTTGCCAAGAAGAACGCACTAGGCGCAATGTTAGCATTGAACGTGTTAACCTCTAAGCGAGTGAGATTTTGTAAGTAAAATAAAAAAAATATTTTGTAAGTAATATAAAAAACATACTTGTGGCGGGCCGCCATACACAAAATAATTGTATATATAAAAACACAAAATAATTGAATACATGTCCGTTTTATGGATAAATTCATGTATTTGGGAATAAAAACCTCGGACGTACCGTGTACTTCCATACTCTCTTGAGGTAAAAATTCGCTCGCCGTACGCCGTATGGCAATACTCGTTTAGAGGTTAAGGGTCATTGACATATCGCATTACAGTCCAAACAGATTTGGCAAATATTTGTTTAAAATATAAAAGAAAATTTCTTTATCTTGGAAGCATTTTCATGTTGGATGGCCAGGAAAAGTGTGATATTGAAAGAAAAGTAGCAGCAGGTCATACAGTTAATATGATGGCTTATACAATGTATTTACCAACCGGAGCATTTCAAGAGAATCAAAACTCATTGCTCATTATGGTATATTGGTTTCAACATAAGGATATGCATGTGAAATTTTAACTTGGCAAAACATTTATGGAAGTAACATAAATTCGGTAGTAATGAGTGTTGCGTAGAATATGGAAATAAAATGTTTGACGGAATAAAGACATTAAGAAAGATTTGAAGAAAAGATACAGCGCTTAGTATAAAGAAAGCATTGAAATAATTTGGCCACATAAAAAGAATGAGAAATGTATGATAGAATAAAGAATTAAGACATTAAGAAAGATTTGAAAAAAAGATACAGTGCATAGTATAAAGAAAGCATTGAGATAGTTCGGCCACATAAAAAGAATGAGAAATGTATGATAGAATAAAGAATGGAGACATTAAGAAAGATTTGAAAAAAAGATACAGTGCTTAGTAAAAAGAAAGCATTGAGATAATTCGGCCACATAAAAAGAATGAGAAATGTATGACAAAATAAAGAATGAAGACATTAAAAAAGATTTGAAAAAAAGATACAGTGCTTAGTATAAAGAAAGCATTGAGATAGTTTGGCCACATAGAAAGAATGAGAAATGTATGACAAAATGAAGACATTAAGAAAGATTTGAAAAAAAGATACAGTGCAAAGAAGTCTGCGTCGAAAGAAGCTACTCAGACCATCAAAAAGATACAAGTCAAAAGAAGCTACTCAGACCATCTGCGATATTTATAGAGACATCTTGAATCCTCCGAAGTGCCAAAGATGGTTGTTGAAAATTGAAAGTTGTGAAAGGGAATCGAAGGACAAACCAAAAATCGGAAGACCTCTTAAAATCGATGATGACACTTGAAACTCATTAGTGAGGTCCGATCCGCGTAAAACCATCAAGGAATTGTCACAAGATATCGGTTGTCCATGGTCAACAGTGAAGAACTATTTGAAAAGGCTCGGAAAACAAAATAGACAAGGAATTTGGGAGCCGCACGAACTTTCTCCAACGGCCATGGAACAACGAATAACAATCTGTTCATCTTCACTCTCCAGATATGAAACTGATCCGTTTCTTAGAAAAATTGTTACTGGGGATGAGAAGTGGGTCCTTTACACCAATCCGAGGAGAAAAAAAAACAAAAAACAATGGTTTTCGACAAATCAGGTACCTCTGTCTACCCCTCAGCCGACATTGACTCTGAAAAAGGTTTTCCTTTGTGTTTAGTGGGATATTTTGAAAGTTATTCATTATGAATTACTAAAACCTGGTCAGACTGTTACAGCAGATGTGTATTGTGCCCAATTCGAAAGATTAAAGGCAGAACTGCTTAAAAAATGATCAGTTTTAGTAAAGAATCAGAGAAGAATTCTACAACATGATAATGCAAGACCACACGCAGCAAGGATTACGCAGGACAAAATAAGAGAGCTAGATTTAGAAGTTCTGCAGCATCCACCATATTCACCTGATATTGCACCTTTGGATTAACATGTATTTAAGTCGATGGAACATTCGCTTCGAGATAAAAAATCTACGAATGTCGAACAAGTCCGAAATCACTTGGAGTCATATTTTACCGAAAAACCGCCAGAATTTTACGAATAAGGTATTAAAAAACTGCCTATTCTGTGGAGGAAGATCATCGGTAACAACGGTAATTATTTAACGGAATAATATTGTATAGTTTTTGTTTAAATCAATTTTTTGTCGCATCAAAAAAAATTATCATTTCTTTCCGCTTTACCTAATATAAAGAAAGCATTGAGATCGTTCAGCCGCATGAGAAATGTGTGCACTTAGAAGAATACATAGGGTAGCAATGTATTATAGAATATGTGATGAATGTAAACTTAAGACTGATGTGTTGAGTAAGATGAAGAAGAGCATGCTGAAATAGTGGACGTAGAAAATATCGTTACTTCTTGCTCGGTTCTTAATTAACTTCTTTCTCTATAATGAAAACTTGTCTCCCGTATCGCAGCTACCAGAATGGCAGTGGCTTGCAGATGTCCAGTTCTCCTAGCAGCAGCTCCAGTGAGGGGCTCTCGGAGCTGGGTCAAGCAGGACTGGAGGATATCAAATTTGGGGGCGCCTGCGATTGGGGTAAGTGTGATTCTCTCAGTGAAGCACTTTTATATGTGATTTCGCTTTTTTTTTCTGAATTTGAAAATGCCAATTGAAAATTTAAAATATTAAAATACACAAATAATAACAACCGATAAATGACAATAGGGAAACCAAACATATTCATTTATTTAATCGCTTCATTGTACAATATACATTTTGGTGGGTTTATTGCTATTTCTTTAAACCAACTAGAAAATAGTTATACTATTTTGTTTCGAGTGTTGGGTGAAAGATTCACATAAGGTCTTTATAAAGGGTCTTTCAAATTGAGCGGTTTTTTTAATTCAAATTTTTTTAATTCTTGAATAAAACAATTGGATTTGATTTCAAAAAACTTTTTATGGGTCATTGAAGTATAATATATGACATTTAAACACAAAAAACCAATATCCGCCAAATGTCCACCTCTTGCAGCTCCACATATGTACACTCTTTTGTCAAAATTTTCGATGACATTTTGGCATAATTGCCGTTCTAACTCACCAATAACGCAAATAATCTCGTCCTTCAGCTCAGGAATTGATCGGAGGTCTTTCTTATAACCCTGGCTTTTCACGTAATCCCAGAGAAAATAATCCAACGGTATCAGATCACATGATCTTGGTGGCCAATCAACATCACCGTTTCCGGAGATTACAAAACATAAAATAATTGAACAATTTGAACGCGTTGTTGTATTGTATACGACTCCATTTTTATAAATGTCGTACGTTACACTTCTCAAATGTCACAAGACCCATGCAAGTTCGCGACGCCATCTGTGTTTTATCCAAGAATTAAAACAACCGCTCAATTTATTTTATTTTATTTATTTTATTTATTATTACACATGACAAGAAATATACACAATTTGAGAAAAAACAACAGGTAATTTGATTTGGACATATAATTTTAATGGATCTGGGTTTGTTGCCTTTCATTTGTCGTATCCCCAGTAAACTAGGCTTTTGCCTGTATCTCACTGAGGATATTTAGCATGAAAAAATAAATCGATACTTCTTTCCGATTTTTTATAACACAAAAAACCCCGTTGCACGCTCTTATCAACCTGACAAACAGTGACACTCAACTACAACTGGAAACATCTTGCGAAACTCAACTCCTCACACATTATCGCTCCAGAAAGACCAAAAATATTCATCCCACAATATACTGCACACAATCATAAGAATAGAAATCAAAACAAATTCAAAACAAAAAAAAAAGAAGAAAAAAAAGAAAAAAAAAGAAAAGAAGAAAAAAAAGAAATACACACAGAAACACAAATACAAAAACAACCAAAATTAAAACAACAATAAGAGACCCACACTCACGAGCTGATTTGAAAGACCCTTTATAAAGAAAATAAAATTTTAAGATAAAAAGTAAACGGCAATCATTTGTTAATTTTTAGTATAATAAATTATACGCCTATTTTTTATTTTTTATTCCCCACTGTTTTATTTATTTCACTAATAAATTATAATTATGACACCACAAAGTGAAACTTATATCTGGGAGAATATAACTCAAATAGCAGAATTCCTCAATTTGTTTAAATTTTTAATTTTTCACCCATATGTCGCATTTTATTTTCCCTTCGCGCTTTTGTCACATAAAATCGCCTACAATTAAGAAAAATAGCTACATATGTTTCCCATCAGATTTGTATTGTCATTCTCATATTGTGAATGACTCAATATTTGCGTGCCGTAACTAATTAATAGCAACTGATTCAACTAGTCAAGTAATTATGCTATTCTCGTACAACATTCATGATGACGACATAACGAAGGTAAATTTTACTGCAATATGTGTTCTAGTATTACATACATACCATCACACTGTTCCACTGTCAGGAAGGCAGAGAGGATAGAGCGACTGACTTTCCTATCGGGACATAAATCTTTCGCCTCTTCTACAACCGTACACATTCTTATATCCTATATTATATTTATTTTTGTAATTTGTTTTTATGAAACACTGTTTATTCTACGTTTTTGTAACAGTATAACCCTACCGGTTTCAAGGCTTTCACCTCATCTTCAGGGGAGCACAAACAAGACTGTGGGGAGCACAAGCAAGATTGTAGAGAGCACAAACAAGAATGAGGTGAAAGCCTTGAAACCGGTAGGGTTATACTGTTACATAAAATGGAATAAACAGTGTTTGATAAAACAAATGATAATGTCTTTAAACCTCCACAATGTTTAATGCCTTAACTATAAATAATGTATTAAATTTAATTTTTCAAAATATTCACTTGATCCATCTATTGTAAGTCAGTGCGTTGAGATGAACATCTGGCAAACATATATTTTACCAGGATCTCGCCGCTGCTTGCTGAGGGTTTCTCCTGCTTCCCTCCACTCACAATCTCCAACCTTAATTTTTACCGTTAGAAGCGTGTATGCCGGTACCAGTTTGAACAAAATTCGGTCTTATTTGTGCTCCCTTGATGATGCGGGGAAAGCCTTGAAACTTGTAGGGTTATATTGTTACATAAAGTAGAATAAACTGTGTTTGATAAAACAAATTACAATGTCTTTAAACCTTCACAATGTTAATGCCTTAACTATAAATCACATATAAAAATAATAAATTACAATGTCTCGAAACCTCCACAATGTTAATGCCTTAACTATAAATCACGTATAAAAATAATAAATAACAATGTCTTGAAACCTCGACAATCTTAATGCCTTAACTATAAATCACATATAAAAATAATAAATTACAATGTCTTGAAACCTCCACAATGTTAATGCCTTAACTATAAATCATATATAAAAATAATAAATAACAATGTCTTGAAACCTCGAAAATGTTAATGCCTTAACTATAAATCATGTATAAAAATAATAAACTACAATGTCTTGAAACCTCCACAATGTTAATGCCTTTACTATAAATCACATATAAAAATAATAAATTACAATGTCTTGAAACCTCCACAATGTTAATGCCTTAACTATAAATCACATATAAAAAAAAAATTACAATGTCTTGAAACCTTCACAATGGTAATGCCTTAACTATAAATCATATATAAAAATAATAAACTACAATGTCTTGAAACTTCCACAATGTTAATGCCTTAACTATACATCATATATAAAATTAATAAATTACAATGTCTTGAAACCTCCACAATGTTAATGCCTTAACTATACATCACATATAAAAATAATAAATTACAATGTCTTGAAACCTTCACAATGTTAATGCCTTAACTATACATCACATATAAAAATAATAAATTACAATGTCTTGAAACCTCCACAATGTTAATGCCTTAACTATACATCACATATAAAAATAATAAATTACAATGTCTTGAAACCTTCACAATGTTAATGCCTTAACTATACATCACATATAAAAATAATAAATTACAATGTCTTGAAACCTTCACAATGTTAATGCCTTAACTATAAATCACATATATAAAAAAAAATTACAATGTCTTGAAACCTCCACAATGTTAATGCCTTAACTATAAATCATATATAAAAATAATAAATAACAATGTCTTGAAACCTCCACAATGTTAATGTCTTAATTATAAATAATATATTTGTATTAACTTGTCATATGTGCATTTATTTGTCTGTAAAATACATTCTTGTCTCGTATATTAAATGAATAAATTTAAAAAATATATAAATACGAATATGACGTGACATATTTTGAAAGCCGGCGAGGCTTCTATCAGCTGAAAAATAAAGGTGGTTTGTGTTTTGAAGAATTGCATTCTAACTAATAATAAATAGCATGAAGGCATCCTATACCCTTTCCTTATACTAGTTTTTACTCGGAACTAACTTTATTACTTAGATAAGAATCCATAAATCAGTTCTGTCTTTATAACAATCCCTTTGTAACATTGTGTTTTATGAATATAACACATAATTGTTTCCAGTTAAGTTTACGACTGTGACTACGATTTTATTGCTTTTACTATTACTATTATCGAGTATGAAAGGAAAAGTAAATGCTACTATATATATATGAGGGAGTAATGAGAGATAAGAACAAGTTGAAGAATTCTGCTTTTTAGGTAGTATTTTCTTAGATGATGGAAGAGTTACGGGGGATATTTGAGGGAGAGAGAATATCAGAAAAATATATTGTGCCTTCAGTGAAACACAAAGGAGGCTCTGTTATGGCTTGGGGTTGTTTTGGTGGCAATTGAACAGGACTTTTGGCCTTCCTGATTTTGGTTTTCATCCTCCAAACGCCCCGTCAATGCGTACTTTTTCAAAAAAAACAACCAACTGTTCTCCTAGGAATCTTCATTTTTCTGGCAATTTCACTAACATTTTCACCCATATTGGAAAAAGCCACCATCATTGAACAGATTTCTGTATAATGTTTTCGAGTTTTGACCTTTTTGATATGAGAATTTTTGAAAATTTTGAAATGAACACAGTGCACTTTATCAAGGACTTTTGAAGACTGAAAGCTAAAAGTAAATTAGACAAAGAATTCACGTAACGGTGAATTGTTATCCCTACTACCTGTAAACCTGACACAATAAAGGGATTAGCTCGCTTGGACTTCTGAATGACAAACAATAGCGAACGATGAATGTTTTGTAAGAAGTCGGTTTTTGAATGAAAGGCCTCCCAAATTCCAATCTACATCGATACACCCGTGATTCCTGTCAAATACAATGCAAAACGGTTATAATTATTTTATAAATTTTTCAGCGTAACATTACATAATTACGCGAATAACTCAATTATTAGGGGGTGACGAAGACTTATGGGCCGTAGTGTATATATGATAAAGAAGTCATATTGTCTCATTTAACTGTTAATGGGCTTCCTAATGATATATAACTTGATGAAAAAAGAAGTCATATTGTCTCATTTAACTCTTAATGGGCTTCCTAATGATATATAACTTGATGAAAAAAGAAGTCATATTGTCTCATTTAACTCTTAATGGGCTTCCTAATAATATATAACTTGATGAAAAAAGAAGTCATATTGTCTCATTTAACTGTTAATGGGCTTCCTAATGATATATAACTTGATGAAAAAAGAAGTCATATTGTCTCGTTTAACTCTTAATGGGCTTCCTAATAATATATAACTTGATGAAAAAAGAAGTCATATTGTCTCATTTAACTGTTAATGGGCTTCCTAATGATATATAACTTGATGAAAAAAGAAGTCATATTGTCTCATTTAACTCTAAATGGGCTTCCTAATGATATATAACTTGATGAAAAAAGAAGTCATATTGTCTCATTTAACTCTTAATGGGCTTCCTAATGATATATAACTTGATGAAAAAAGAAGTCATATTGTCTCATTTAACTCTTAATGGGCTTCCTAATAATATATAACTTGATGAAAAAAGAAGTCATATTGTCTCGTTTAACTCTTAATGGGCTTCCTAATAATATATAACTTGATGAAAAAAGAAGTCATATTGTCTCATTTAACTGTTAATGGGCTTCCTAATGATATATAACTTGATGAAAAAAGAAGTCATATTGTCTCATTTAACTCTTAATGGGCTTCCTAATGATATATAACTTGATGAAAAAAGAAGTCATATTGTCTCGTTTAACTCTTAATGGGCTTCCTAATGATATATAACTTGATGAAAAAAGAAGTCATATTGTCTCATTTAACTCTTAATGGGCTTCCTAATGATATATAACTTGATGAAAAAAGAAGTCATATTGTCTCATTTAACTCTTAATGGGCTTCCTAATGATATATAACTTGATGAAAAAAGAAGTCATATTGTCTCGTTTAACTCTTAATGGGCTTCCTAATGATATATAACTTGATGAAAAAAGAAGTCATATTGTCTCATTTAACTCTTAATGGGCTTCCTAATGATATATAACTTGATGAAAAAAGAAGTCATATTGTCTCGTTTAACTCTTAATGGGCTTCCTAATGATATATAACTTGATGAAAAAAGAAGTCATATTGTCTCATTTAACTCTTAATGGGCTTCCTAATGATATATAACTTGATGAAAAAAGAAGTCATATTGTCTCATTTAACTCTTAATGGGCTTCCTAATGATATATAACTTGATGAAAAAAGAAGTCATATTGTCTCGTTTAACTCTTAATGGGCTTCCTAATGATATATAACTTGATGAAAAAAGAAGTCATATTGTCTCATTTAACTCTTAATGGGCTTCCTTATGATATATAACTTGATGAAAAAAGAAGTCATATTGTCTCGTTTAACTCTTAATGGGCTTCCTAATAATATATAACTTGATGAAAAAAGAAGTCATATTGTCTCATTTAACTGTTAATGGGCTTCCTAATGATATATAACTTGATGAAAAAAGAAGTCATATTGTCTCATTTAACTCTTAATGGGCTTCCTTATGATATATAACTTGATGAAAAAAGAAGTCATATTGTCTCGTTTAACTCTTAATGGGCTTCCTAATAATATATAACTTGATGAAAAAAGAAGTCATATTGTCTCATTTAACTGTTAATGGGCTTCCTAATGATATATAACTTGATGAAAAAAGAAGTCATGTTGTCTCATTTAACTCTTAATGGGCTTCCTTATGATATATAACTTGATGAAAAAAGAAGTCATATTGTCTCGTTTAACTCTTAATGGGCTTCCTAATAATATATAACTTGATGAAAAAAGAAGTCATATTGTCTCATTTAACTGTTAATGGGCTTCCTAATGATATATAACTTGATGAAAAAAGAAGTCATATTGTCTCATTTAACTCTTAATGGGCTTCCTAATAATATATAACTTGATGAAAAAAAAACAAAAACCGAACCTCAAAAAATGATACGGTTAAAAAACTCTTTATACTTGTTTATATTTGTCGACTTGTTTTGTCTTGTAATCAGAATGACATCATGAGCTATGAAATATAATGTCAACTTGTGAATGACAAATATAATTGATGTTTAGATAACCTGTACTGGGATCTGGGTATGCAGCGGAATGGCTACCACATGGAGGAGCCACCGGCCACGGTGCCCCAGCAGATGTTCTCCGTTACCCTGGGTCAGCAGCAAGGCGGGCGGGCCTTCGTCAAGCAGGAGCTCAAGATGGAACCCTCCAGCCCCGGCAGGGCTACTCCCCCTAGTGGTAATAAAACTAAATAAATAACTCGTCTAGATAAATAATTATGAGTTTATTGATAACAAAATAGTATGTACGTATGAAATTGCATGTACGTATGAAATTGTATGTACGTATGAAATTGCATATATATTTCAAGATAAAGGAAAAGAAAATATGTGTAAAAGCTATCAAAAGAATTGGACTCATCTCATAACATCCCCCCAGTCGAGATGCACCCCACCAATAGAGGGTAAGCTTGGCATCAGATGTTTTTAAGTCGACACCCTTGTACATGTAAATTAAAAAACAAAAAATAAGCAATTTATATAATTAATACAGTTATTACAATAATAGGTACACCGATAAAAAAATAGCATCCAAATATATATTCCTGTAATCACACACGTTAGGCAAAGAAAAAGAAAACATATTCAAGAGAGAAGCCACTAAATACTCCGAGCTCAGCCCACAGCAGACTCCCAGCGGAGAAACACTCCCACCATTAGGAGGGCGATCCTGACCGCAAGGACACCAGATATTTTTCAACCCACACTCTTGAACACATAAACAATAATACAAAAAAATTATATTAAATAAGCAGTAATACAATTTTGGACGACCTTCACGAAGTTCGTCCTGGAGCGAACTACGACCACGATTGAATTCGGAAAACCAGCGAAACACAGTGACCCGGGATGGTGCTTCATCACCAAAAGTCGAAGCGAGTTGATCGGCACACTGTTGTTGAGTTAGTCCACGTCGAAAATCATAAAAAATCATCGCACTAAAATGTTCACGATTTAATTCCATTTTTGGCCGAGATGAATTTTTCAAGTCACTGTAAACAACACACAAATAGCACTCGTATGACAAAACTTTCTGAGCACGTATACCATTAAAAACGTCAAACTTTACGATGCTAATGTCAGATTTGACGTATCTACATTGGTGTTGCCATATCTCAAAACTTAAGTAGCAACCCTCGTATAAAAATAGTTTTACTGGTTATTTATTACTGTGTATGACATTGTTTCTTAATAAAATATCACCTCAAGGATGCTTTGTTTATGAATTTATACAATAACAATAAAATGTAGCTTATCATTAAAAATAATCTGGAATAGACTTCCTCCGGAGTCTGATGATGGCTTGGACACATTTAAGAAAATTCTTAAGTAAAATAAATCGTAGCAATATAATATGTAAATATATATTTAGAAATTGCACATAAATGCAGTGTCGTATTTGTATAGATGCTACCCCTAGGCAGTTTGCAACTTGCTAACCCTGTCCCCATCAAAAAAATTCCTACCCTTTCCGTTTCGGATGATATATTTCGCACCACACAACAAACTCTCTGCAATTGCAATTCTTCTCTGCAATTGCATCTAAGGTTTCAATGAAATCCATATTCACTGTTATCTGATTTAAAAACGTATAGTCTGTTTTGTTTTAGCTTGGACCTTAAATAAGTTTTTAGTTATTTCAAAAATGACAAGAAGTCTTGTTTGTGATCCCCTGATGAGGTGAAAGCCTCGAAACCGTTATACCGTTACATAAAGTGAAATAAACAGTGTTGGGCTAAACAAATTACAATGTCTTTAAACCTCTACAATGTTAATGCCTTAACTATAAATAATGTATATATGTAAATAAATTTTTTGTTTTCAGATCTAAAGACATGCTCGAGTTTACCGCAGTTCAAATTGGAGCGTGAAAGCAGCTGTGGCAGAGATATTGCAGACTCTTCGAGGCAACTGACCAGTTCTCCATACCCCTCTCCAACTAGCGATCCCTACCAACTGTTGAATTTCTTAAACGGCACAGTCAAAAATGGCCGTATACTTCTCACAAACATGAGCGCTAAAGTCCTTCCCGATACACCTCCGATCTCTCCTCCATCAAACCTCAGTCCTCCGGCATCACCCCCAAATGTCGGCAATCAGAATATGTTTAAGATTGACAATGGCGGTACCACGCTCTGCGCTCTGCAAGGGATGAAAAATGGAGGATCAGGTTTGCCATCATTACGATTGCAAAATGGAGGTGTAGTGAAAAAGCTGAAAATTCAACCGAAGCCGTATACGAAACAGCCAGTTGTGCAGAATGTTTCGTCTAATGTGGATGCATCAAAGAAAACTATTTTGTTAAGCGCGCAAGATTTTGCAGCTCTTTCGAAAAAAGTAAGTTTTATGTATTTTTTTCATTTATAAATGGTATACAATGTATGTTACTTTATAACAATGATAAATAAATGATTGTTAAGAAACAGGCATGTACTAGGTTAGTCAAAAAGTTTTGAAAGCGGAAATAAAAATACATTTTTTTTGGGGGGAAATCACTTTTATTGCTCAGTATAGTCTCCCATAAGATTTGATCTCATAAGACACTTGGTCCAACGATCTTCCAACTTTGTTGTCCCACCACGGAAGTGACTTTCTGGAAGGCCTGCAAAATATTCCTCTACGACGGCTATAACCTGTTCGTTTGATGAAAAATGCTTTCCACGAAGGAATTTTTTGAGGTGTGAGAACAGCCAGAAGTCAGAGGGAGCTAAATCTGGCGAATATGGTGGATGCTGCAACAATTCGTACCCCAATTCACTGATTTTCGCGATGGTTTTTTGAGCTGTGTGAGCAGGTGCATTGTCTTGATGAAAAATGATTTTTTTCTTCTGCAAACCGGGTCTTTTTTCACAAATTTTTTCATCCAACTGGTCCAAAAGGTCACAATAATAATCAGAGTTGATTGTCTTACCAGTTTGGAGATAATCTATCAATAAAATTCCTTTTGCATCCCAAAAAACTGACGCTAACACCTTCTTGGCCGATTTCTGGACACGAACTCGCTTCGGAGCCAAAGTGCCTGGTTCACACCACTCTTTAGCCTCTTGTTTTGATTCAGGATCATGGTGGTAGACCCAAGTCTCATCCATAGTGATGAATCGACGTAGAAAATCCTTTTTATCCTTTCGAAATTGCTCCAAATGTTGCTCAGAAAGTCGCATTCGAACGTTTTGTTGCATTGTTAGCAAATGCGGCACCCATTGTGCACACAGTTTTTTGAAACCCAAAACATCAGCCAAAATATGCCATGTTGTTCCATGTGAGATGCCTATGGTGTCAGCTATCACATCCACAGTCGATCGATGATCTTCCAAAACCATATCCTGTATTTTCGCTATGATTTCTGGTGTTGATGCACTTTTTGGACGTCCTGAGCGTGGATCGTCTTCAATGCTTGTACGGCCACGCTTAAACTCCTTTAATACTTTCATTATCTTTGCATGGATCTCAGTAGCCGATAAACCTTCCAAAACAAAGAATATAATCACTGCACGATATTCGGATTTTTCCATTGTTAAAAAATACACTGACACGTCAACTTCAAATGGCTTGTAAACAAAGAATGAATTGACAGATCGAAATGAAATTTTGAGTACGTTCTTATGAAAGATGAAATATTAAAATGACGTAGAAATGTTGGTTTTTTTACTGCTCCATAGATGTCGCTTTCAAAACTTTTTGACTAACCTAGTACAAACATACATAATTATATGTCACCAACACAATACGGGGCCGTTCAAAGACGGACAACCCGCTTCACCAAACCAGGCATCATTGTAAAAGAGGAATAAAGATGCGTATAACAATTTGTAAACAAGATATAAAGGACGGAATCAGACAGCTGTAACATCAAAAACCTTCTTCATTTTGATGTTTGTTGGATGTACGTGCTGTGTCACGACCGTAATGATATGTTCATTATGCGCGGCCATCGCGTGAGATAGTATCAAAAGTCAGCCGGCCCATACATGCGAAAATGTGCGAGAAATGTGATATCTCGCAAGTCATGACAGCATGCACGGGTGAAAACAGGCGCTTACGATGCGAGATTGGCCATACATAAGTCAAAAAAATTTATTCTCAGTTCACTCCAGTTTACTGCCTTTTACTTACGACCAACTTCTACCTGCTAAAGAGGAATCTCTTCACCCTGCTACTTTTCACCGGAAAAGCATAAAGTGAGCCGAAATCTCCGAGTATCGAGCGGCAGCCATCCACCTAGGTATTCTACAGTCTTTGTACGGTGCTGTACAAGAAAAATAGTTTAAAATAAATAATATCAACTAAAAAACAGTTCAAAAAAGTTCTTTAAAAGTCCTCGAGACACGTGGGATTCCATCTCAAGGCTCAGATATTCAGAAGTGTCTTTTCAGACATTCCTTATACATCAAAATATCAACTCCAAAAATGTCCGAGACTGCAGCGTAATCATTTCCGACCTTATGGAGTCTGCATAATGAAGAATTTGCGAAATAATTTTTCGTATAATTCTCATATAGTGAGAAATGCGTCTTGTAGTCTGGTCATTTTTACTGGAACTGGAATGTTAATCAATTCCAGGAGTTTCTGTTAAAATCATTCTATAGAAATCGTGGAAACTCGATTGAGTGTTACAAGTTCTTGAGCAATCATTATGATTGCTTAGAACTTTGGCGATAATTTTCTCTCTAAACCAAAAGCTCTTTTTTAAGACATCATTTGGTCCCTCCTCCACCCATACTGTCTAGAAACAAATTAGGTTCCCTTACAATGAATGTTAGAAATAGACGCCAAATTCACATACTGTCTGTATTGTATAACATCTTTAACTGTCCCGCAGCACCCTCTTATCTCGCCGAAAATTTTCAGCATCTTTCCACAATCATGGATTAGTGCTACGCTCAAACAGGGATTGTCTATTGGTCTTTCCAGTTCACCGCTCCCCTTTTTTTACGTCGTCCTTTACTGTCCGTGCAGTGAGACTCTGGAATCAGTTACAAACCAATATAAGACTCGTTCCGTCCTTGGCATGCTTTAATCCTTTCCGGTCATATGTCGAATGTCATTCGACATCGACTTTATTCCAGTGAGTCCTATGTTGAATGTCATTCGACATTTTTTTCTTGTGAATATATAGTTTTATTAAAAACAACCTTGTGAAATAAATATAGTTTTATTGAAAACAACCTGGATGCATTGTTTTACCCTGTGATTCTGTAAATCTTTTGTGGACCTGATGGAACATTTTTTTTTTTTTTGTGGACCGGAAAGGGTTAAGGAGCGACTGAAAAGAAAAGACTTAATTTCTAGTCAGTAAAATAACGTATTTCATACCAGAAGGCATTGAACTGGTTGAATGTTAGAAATAGACGCCAAATTCACATACTGTCTCTATTGTATAATATCCTTAACTGTCCCGCCGCACCCTCTTATCTCGCCGAAAATTTTCAGCGTCTTTCCAATCATGGATTAGCGCTACGCTCAAACAGAGATTGTCTATTGGCCTTTCCAGTTCACCGCTCCCCTTTTTTTACGTCATCCTTTACTGTCCATGCAGTGAGACTCTTGAATCAGCTACAAAACAATATAAAACTCGCTACGTCCTTGGCATGCTTTAAGGAGCGACTGAAAAGAAAAGACTTAATTTCTAGTCAGTAAAATAACGTGTTTCATTCCTGATTTTTCTTTTCCTTTCCTCTCCACCATCCCTCCCTTTTTTTTTTGATTGATGATATCTCACTTTATATGAAAAATAATGTTTGGGTGATTGTCCGTCTTTGTGAGGTTCGTGGGCATATGCTCACGTATGTGTTTATGGATTTCAATTTGAATGATTTATGTAACAATGTAACTTGCTTCATTTACTTTTATCTGGTTGGTTGGAAGAGATTGCCACCTGGCAATAAGCCCACCAGATTTTATATGCAATAAAAGTGTTAAATAAATAAATACAAGATTGCGCCAAGTTCAGGCACTGCTATATGGGTAGTATTTTCTCAGATAATGGAAGAGTTAAGAGAGATATTGAATGGTGTGCAGTGATAGGAAACCAAAGTCAATGGGGCATTAAAACATATTTAATCGAACCGGATAGTATCAAAATCTGCCAAGAAGATAGTCCTTAACATTATTATGATGCCAACTTGTGAGGGAGTGAAACGTGAACATGGAAAAAGATTGATGTGAGCCAAATAAATGCGTGCATTGAGAAGAATACATGGGGGGACAATGTATAACAGAATACAAAATGAAGTGATTAGTAATGAATGTCAACTTTAAGCTGTTGTTTTGAGTGGAAGAAGAAGAGCACGCTGAGATGGTTTGGTCATATGTAAGGAATGAATGAAGAAAGCCTAACAAAACAGTGCAAATATACAGTGCAAATGTGAGAGGATACCAAAGAAAGTTTGATTGGATCAAGATAATGATATTTTGATTATTTGAGATTATTTAGGCACGTGGAAATAATGAATGAATAACAAAACAAATATACAGTGCAAATGTGAGAGGAATACCAAAGAAAGTTTGATTGGATCAAGATAATGATATTTTGATTATTTGAGATTATTTAGGCACGTGGAAATAATGAATGAGTAACAAAACAAATATACAGTGCAAATGTGAGAGGAATACCAAAGAAAGTTTGATTGGATCAAGATAATGATATTTTGATTATTTGAGATTTTTTAGGCACGTGGAAAGAATGAATGAATAACAAAACAAATATACAGTGCAAATGTGAGAGGAATACCAAAGAAAGTTTGATTGGATCAAGATAATGATATTTTGATTATTTGAGATTATTTAGGCACGTGGAAAGAATGAATGAATAACAAAACAAATATACAGTGCAAATGTGAGAGGAATACCAAAGAAAGTTTGATTGGATCAAGATAATGATATTTTGATTATTTGAGATTATTTAGGCACGTGGAAAGAATGAATGAATAACAAAACAAATATACAGTGCAAATGTGAGAGGAATACCAAAGAAAGTTTGATTGGATCAAGATAATGATATTTTGATTATTTGAGATTATTTAGGCACGTGGAAAGAATGAATGAATAACAAAACAAATATACAGTGCAAATGTGAGAGGAATACCAAAGAAAGTTTGATTGGATCAAGATAATGATATTTTGATTATTTGAGATTATTTAGGCAGGTGGAAAGAATGAATGAATAACAAAACAAATATACAGTGCAAATGTGAGAGGAATACCAAAGAAAGTTTGATTGGATCAAGATAATGATATTTTGATTATTTGAGATTATTTAGGCACGTGGAAAGAATGAATGAATAACAAAACAAATATACAGTGCAAATGTGAGAGGAATACCAAAGAAAGTTTGATTGGATCAAGATAATGATATTTTGATTATTTGAGATTATTTAGGCACGTGGAAAGAATGAATGAATAACAAAACAAATATACAGTGCAAATGTGAGAGGAATACCAAAGAAAGTTTGATTGGATCAAGATAATGATATTTTGATTATTTGAGATTATTTAGGCACGTGGAAAGAATGAATGAATAACAAAACAAATATGTAGTGCAAATGTGAGTGGAAGGCGTGCGAGGAAGACCAAGGAAAGTATGGTTGGACCAAGGGAATGATATACTGAAAGAAGTAAACGTAGAAAGTCAGAGAAATCGTAGAAGTTGTATGGATGTAGAGGAAGCTAAGGATGTGTATCGAGATAGAAAAGCCTGGCGCTCTGTCCTCTGCCTACCCTGACAGAAAACTGGCGTGATGGTGTATGTATGTGTTGTCTCCTTTACGTATTATTTTAATTATGTTTTTAGCTTTTCATTTGCTTTATCGTTGATAGATATTAACCTTTCCCTTCCTGTGCTAAAAAAAATCCGCCCGTTCCGGTGATGTGTATTCAATACACATGTAAAAATGAGCGATTTAAAATCGGAAAAATAAGAATATTCATAGCCAATCGCTTGCATTAATTAAATTTGAAGTCAAAAGTGATAACAATTGAAATTTAATTGCTGAACACATGAAAAAAAATATCGGACGACGTTCACAAAACGGGCGAATCGACCACGTCGAACGAAAGCTCGCTGGCTACTAACCGTGACAGTGTCGAAACATATATTTTGTATTTTTTGCAGATGACCCGTACAAATTCTCCACCTAAGACAAGAATCGTAACCCAGTCGCAGTCTGCATCTAATGTACAGAACGGTGGAACCAGACTAATGGACTCTTCCATCCAAATCATTCCCATCTCCGAGAGCCCTGCCCCGGGAGCTGAGCCGGCGCCTATCCTCATGGTCAATGGAAACTCTCCAATTCAGCAGGTACGTCTTATGACTATAAGATTGCTTGAGTGGAAAATACTGACATGGCAATAAGTAATTCCTCAATATAAAGTATCAGAAGAGACAGTGCTGAGAGATCCAATCAATTGAATTACTCCAGACATCGTTTGCATAACCTAGACTGAATGAATGACTGAAGAGGAACATCGGACCTCAGCGGGCCTGTAGAAGTTTTACCACCTGTCTTAACTGCTCTGTGGAATCTGGAAATCTCTAAACAAGCTCTAAACAAGAATTGGGAGAACCAAGGACATGTCAAAATGGGGAATTTTATTTGATGGATCGACTCTCTGTATCTGCAGTGAGAAGCAGTCCATGTGACACTTGCTGTAGTGCCCGAGGAGTCTTGTGTCTTGCATATGGATGAGATGATTTGTGGAACACCCAGTGCTGTCCAGGTGGTAGAACTCTGGGTGGAAGTATTATAGTGCTTTTGACTCCAATGTCTCTTGGTCAGCTGGGCGAAGAAATTTCTTTTTGGCTGCTAAAACTTTGGTAATACAAATGACACGAAGGTTCAGATGTTTTTCTGTTCATTTGGCGTCATATATGTATGTATGTATGTGTGTATGTGTCTATCTTCTTCTTCCTGGCACTGTCCCAACTCATTGCCTAGGTAGGCTTTTGGGGTCGCCTCTTCTCGTTCTCGGGCTGTATGTTCTTCAGCTCTGGGTGTCGCTTTCATCTAGGCCATTTCTCTGCAGAATTTTGGAGCATTAAGTTATTCAGTTCTTTGGTCTTCCTCTGGACGGCTGTCGAGGAAGATCCACAGATATTGCCTGATTTATAGTATGGTCTGGTGGTCTCCGTCTTATGTGCCCGTACTATCTCAGCTGTCGCTCTTCCCGCTTTCTGTTTATGTCAGTGAACCCCAGGCTAGCACGAATGCGTGAGCTCTTAATTCTATATTTTAGTGATACTCCTGCCGACCACCTAAGCATTCACATTTCTGCTGTTTCAAGTATTCTGAGTAGTCCAGCATTCTGAGCCATACATAATCGCAGGTCTAATGACAGTCTGGTATACCTTTCCTTTTAGTTTTATAGGCATTTTTGGATCACATTTGGGTGTATGTGTCTATGTATGTATGTACTAGGTAAGTCCAGAAAGTAAGTGTACTGAATTTTTGTAGGTTACATTTTTTTTTATTTAAACAAAAAAATTACATGGTTACCGTAGTACATATGTAAGCTATTTTTCGACAAAGTCGCCATTCCTCTCAATGCAGGTGGTGAAGCGGGGTATCAACTTTTTGATGCCTTCCTCGAAGTAGTTTCTCGCCAACCCCTCCGTCCACTTCTCCACCTCGTCCTTTACCTCCTCGTCGGTTGAAAACCTTTTTCCACCCATGTGCAGCTTCAGAGAGGTAAAGAGATAGTAATCTGAAGGTGCTAGGTCAGGGGAATGCGCGGGATGGTTCAGGACATCCCATTTAAACGAGGCGAGCAGTTCCTTCGTGGCGTTGGCCGTGTGTGGTCTGGCATTGTGGTGCAGCAGGCAGACTCCCTTTGTCAGCATGCCTCTCCTCTTGTTCTGAATCGCCCTCCGCAAATTTTTTAGGGTCTCACAGTATCTTGCAGAGTTGATGGTCTCCCCTTGAGGCATATATTCAATTAAAATTATGCCTTGACAGTCCCAAAACAAATTCGTCAATTTCGTCAGTCACAATTGAAGGTCTTCGGCTCCTCTGATCATCATGCACAGACGTACGACTGTTTTTAAACTCGCGACACCACTTGTACACACTCGTACGATTCATAGCTTTATCACCATATGCAGTTTTCACCTCATTATAAACCTCAACCGGAGGTTTACCTTTCCAAACGAGATAACGGATGACGCCCCGTATTTCGCACTTGGCGGGAGATTGGATTTACATTTTTCACGAAACTTGTTGTCACGTCGACACTTCTCAATGTACTGACCTCGAACCGGTCTCGTTGTGGAGGGGAAGGGTCAGGCTACACGGAAGTGTAGCCAACATATCGAAAAATAAAATCCATCCGGTCGTTAGAGCCTCAGTACACTTACTTTCTGGATATGCCTCGTATTTATTTATATATATGATCCTATACACATCGCAAGCATACTGACCTAACCGCTTAAGCCATAAAATGTAGGATGACATAAATACAATTGTGTCTCCCTTCCTACTTTCATTAATTGCCAAGTGGCGTTCGACACCTGTTGATTGTCCAGCTTGAAATGACTTATTTTTAACGAAGCCGTCCAATCCATAATGATACGATAATGCACAGGTCATATATAAAAACGTTTTATTACAATACAGAGCCTATATTATTTATAACACAATATACGAGGGCAGTCCGATAAGTACTTAGGCATCTCAAAAGACCGCGTGGGTCATATCCTGCATGAAGTATTGGGCATGAGAAAGCTGTCGGCGCGATGGGTGCCGCGTTTGCTCACTCTGGACAACAAGCGCAACCGTGAGACCACTTCAGAGCAGTGTTTGACGATGTTTAAGTGCAATCCGAAGGAGTTTCTGCGTCGTTTCGTGACCGTCGACGAAACATGGATACACTGGTACACACCCGAGACCAAGGAACAGTCGAAACAGTGGACTTCACCCGGCGAACATGCTCCGAAGAAGGCGAAGACTGTCCTATCGGCCGGAAAGGTGATGGCCACTGTTTTCTAGGATTCAAAAGGTGTGATCTACATCGACTTCCTGGAGAAGGGCAAAACGGTCACAGGGCTCTACTATGCCGAATTATTGGGCCGATTCGACGCCGAATTGCAGAAAAAACGGACCCATTTGGCGAAGAAAAAAGTGCTCTTCGATCATGACAACGCACCGGCTCACACCTTCGCCGTCGCCACGGCCAAATTGGTAGAATTAGGCTACGAACTGCTGCCCCATCCACCGTATTCTCCGGATTTGGCCCCGTGCGACTTCTTTTTGTTTCCAAATTTGAAAAAGTCACTCGCCGGGCAGAAATTTGAGTCGAATGAGGAGGTTATCGCCGCCACGGAGGCCTACTTTGCAGACCTCCAGAAAACGTATTTTTCAGACGGGTTTTTCAAGTGTATCGAACTCAAAGGAGATTATGTTGAGAAATAAATCGCCACTTTTCCAAAATTTTTGTTATTCTTTTGTAGGCTAAGTACTTATCGGACCACCCTCGTAAATCTATGACGCATATGTCCAATACAATGTGAATAGTCAAACATGTATTCTACAGGTGATACCAGCTCCGATAACCCTGAAGAAGAGGGAGTCCTTGCAGCCCATTGCGGCATCAGGGACCCTGGAGAATGACCCACCCCCGTGCCCACCATTAGTCAGGGGGAATATGCCCCCTGAGATGGCTCTCAAGGCGCTCAAAAAGCATCAGAGAATGATCAAAAACAGGTAACGTATTGATTTATTGGGAGTACAAATTAGTTCGGTCCGTTTCCAAAAGATGGCTCTGGCTGTTATGAATGATTCATAGTGACAGCTGATTTTGGCGGTGTTGTTTACTATGAGGTGCTGAAACCTGGCGATTCCATTACGGGCGATCGGTATCGGCTACAATTCATTCGTTTGAGCCGTGCATTGCGAGAAAAACGGCCGGAATACGAACAAAGACATGATCAAGTTATTCTTCTTCATGACAACGCTCGGCATCATGTTGCAAAAGTCGTATATGGGATGTTTTACCGCACCCGCCGTATTCCCCGGACATTGCTCCTTCTGATTACCGGTTGTTCCGAAGGATGCAGCACGATTTGGCAGGTCACCGGTTCAATTCTTTCGTAGAAACCGAAAATTGTCTCCAAACTTGGATCGCCTCAAAAGACGAGTCATTTTTTCGAGATGGAATTCGAAAATTGCCCGAGAGATGGGAAAAAGTAGTAGCCAGCGATGGACAATGCTTTAATTGATCTGTTCATTCATTTTGTTTAGAAATAAATGCTTTTTTGAACACAAAAAAACGGACCGAACTAATTTATACACCCAATACATAATTAATTTTTTTCTTAAAACATTCACAATTCTTGACCAAAGATTTAAAAGATGCCTACATTGCTATGTACGGCCTCTATGCCATCAACACTTCAGAGGAAGTCTATACCATGTCGTAAAGCCAGGTATTCAACAAGACTCGGAGATAACTCATGTCTGTGACTTGCTTTTATGTGCCCTATTGCATTTTATTTTTAGGCCACTATCACTATCACTCGCGTAGAAAGAATAATTGAACGAATTTTCTAATATTGATATTTTCCATATCTTAGTGGATAAATTGAAGATTTAGTTTGTTCCACGTCCATACATCATCTCATATAAATCCTACGATTTCTCTAACCTTTTACGTTTCCTTCTTTCAAAATATCATTAACTTATTCCAACTCAGTAAGATACAGACAAAAGCCTAGTTAACTGGAGGCTCATAACAGATAACACCCTTCTGATCCCGCCAAACACAGAGCATTGTCTTCCGTTCATAGCGATTTGTTCTTGCAGTCGATGTCGCTGGTTTGCTTAGAGTTACCCATAATCTTTTACGCTTAGGATTCTCGAAATATATCCATTTTTCGTCGCCAGTCACAATTCAATGGAGAATTTTTTTTTTGTACCTGGCGAGCAGCATTTCGCAAGTGTTTTTTTAGTTTTCCTACTGTCTTTCATTCAATTCATGTGGAACCCATTTTCCCACCTTCTGGATCTTTCCCATGGCTTTCAAACGTATGGAGACGGCTTCTCGTGTCACATTTAATTGATCTGCGAGTTGTTGTCATGTTCGAGCGTCATCCTCATCCAACAATCCTTGCGATTCGGCGTCTTCAAACTTTCCCGGTGGTCTTCCACGTTCTTCGTATCTCACGTCAAAATCGCCACATTTGAATTTTTTAAACCGCTGAATGCACTGTGATTTACCAAAAGCATGCTCACTATTCGAGTATTCGATGCAATTCTGCAGAAGTTTTCTTCAAATGGTAACAGAAAATCAATGCTGTCCGCAAATCGTAGTTTTCAGGCACAAAAACAGACATGTTTATATTCAGACGCTATGAAAACATATGTAGTTGTATTAAACTTGTATTGTTGTGAGTTAAAAGTCTTTGACAAATGTAAACACGAGAAAAAGGTAGAAAACTGACCAACGCGGTTTGACAGTCACTACATTGACAACTAGAGCCATCTATGAGCCAATTCCAGTTTCATATTTACAGACCTGGTATATAAAAAAAAAAACATATTTTGCTTGATCTTCCTCTACCACGCCTTTTTATTACTTTTGCACTGTATATTTGTTTTGGCTTTCGTCCTTTATTCATTCCTCATGCCCAAACCGTCTCAGGATGCTCTTCTTCATCTTGTCCAACACATTAGTCTACAGCAGGTACCCGCTTTGCTTCGCAGCAAGAATTCTTAGAGAGAGATATATGATGCTATGGAACGAGCAATATGTCTCGAACTCAACGGGACGGACAACCAAGATGTTCTTCAGAACCATCTATGAGGCGCTGACGTTCGCGCGGGAGGCGGTCCCCACATTCGAAGTGATGCAGGCGCTCACAGGACACGGATGCTTCATGAAATACCTAAAAAGATTTCATCTTGCGGAGTCTGAGAGCTGCCCGTGTGACGAGAGTGTGGTGCAGGATGTGCTGCACGTACTGCTGAGTTGTCCCGCGCAGGCCATCAGACGAAGGAAACTGGAGAACGAGCTGGGGGTATCCCGACTTCTGCTTGAGAATCTAAAGGAGGGACTTTTAATGAAAGAGAATGCTTTTGCCATATGTGTATATATCGCCGAAGTAGTTAAATCCACAAAGCACATGAACACTATAACAAGGGAATAATACCAAAGGGCAGGTCTCTTTGAAGGACCTTCAGCCGCGTCCCGATGGAGTTTACCGTGATTTCTCCTGTTGTAAGGCAAATGCCGGGGCGCTCCCAATAAGGTCGTGCGCGGACGCATTCCTTGTCCTATCCATACACTGAACATTCGAAACATATTAAACATATTCAGAGCAATAAATGATAAACACTTTTGGAGTATGCACTGAGGGAACAGCCAAAGAAGTGGGTCTCCATAGAACCACTTCAGAGAGTCCAAACACAATCCCGGGGTTATAAACCTGGTGCGTCATAAGCCAGGTTGCCCATTGGCTCAACTCTTCACAAAAAAAAAAAAAAAAACACATTAGTCTCAGGTTCACAATGTGATTGGCAAATCTGTAATCTTATTAACAAAGTATTATTTCTTTTTTACCAGAGAATCGGCATGTTTATCACGTAAGAAGAAAAAAGAGTACGTCACAATGTTGGAGAGTAAGCTGGCCGTAGCGGAGACGGAAATCGCTCGACTACATAAGGAAAACGCAGCCCTTAGAGCCAGGCTCGGTACGCCAACACAACAGCACCAGCAGCAACTGACCAACCGAAGCGTGGACCGAAGCCAGAGCAACGGAACGGCTAAGCTGGCCATCCCGGTCATCAAAGCTGCGGCGGGGCTGATTGGTGGATCGCTGCACAAGAAGAACGCTGCTCTGCTCTTTGCCATGATGTTTATGGTGTCGTTGAATATCGGAGGATTTGGGTATGTTCATTTAGAATTTAGTTTTTTTTTTTGTTTAGAAGTAGTGTTACTCGCAATCCCCACTCAGTCAAGTCACTTGCAATCCCTACTCAGTCATGTCACTTGCGATCCTCACTCAGAATGATACCTTTTTGTAGGTATTGTTTAAAAGTTCAAGCAAAAGCCATTATATCGCTTTTAACAATTAGAGTATTTCAGGTACTTCAACTGATGTGCTAAAATCTGTTGATGATTTCATGCTGTATGACTTCTGGGATAATCCTTTAATGGGTCCTTTGTCTGGCGGCTTCCCTTATCTCAGTTTTTTATATTTTTTATTATCCACTTTGCACGGATTTCTCCTGTTACACAAAGAGGGTCATAGCCATTTGAGCCATGGGTATCCCTTCTTTGCTGGATTTGGACAAAGAATTAAATATCTCCCACTAGAAAAACTCATCCACTTTGATACACCAAAAATGGCCATAGTAAGTTGTTAACCCTTCCTTCCCTGTGATGTATAACAACTACACATTGCTTCTAAAAACTTTAATATCTCTATAAATATTATAAATACAGGCTTCAGATTTTAGGTATTCCTCCGTAATACATTTACGCATTGAATGAAAAAAATAATGTTAATAATAATTAGCACTCATCGGCCGCATCAGAGATATTTTGTGAAAATCAGGAATAAATTCATCAAAATAATCAAATGTGTGCCAGTGTATGACATAGGTATATTCATTCTAAAAACGGCTATGGGTGAGGAAGCGACGCTATTCACATCTCACTCTCACTCTACTTCGGTATATGGGAACGCAAGAAATAGAATCTCAGTTTGCAGTTGTGTTTCTTCCTTCGAGATATAACATACAGTCGCTTCAGGCTTCAGTCGCTCTAGCGCATTCATCTGAGGTGGTCTTTTTTCCCGTTTTGTGAACGTCAGCCGTTGTTTTTTTTTTTTCATGTTTTCAGCAATTAAATTTCAATTATCACTTTTGACTTCAAATTTAATTCATTTAAGCGATTGGCTATGAATATTCTTATTTTTCCAATTTAAAATAGCTCATTTTTACATGTGTATTAACCTTTCCTTCCCTGTGTTGGGTATCTTCTACACGCTGCTTCTAATAACCATCAATATCTCTATAAATATTATAAATACAAGGTTAAGATTTTAGGTATTCCTCCATAATATATTTACGCATTGATTTAAAAAATAATATTAATAATAATCAGAATTTATCGACTACATCGAGGTGTTTTGTAAAGATCGAAAACAAATTCGCATTTAAACGATGCGAGTGCCTGGTCTTGACGATAGGTGAATAGTATGCCGGAAGCGCGACACTATTCGCATCTCACTCTTGCATACCAGACTGAATTGCGAGGAGCTAAATTGTCTCAACGTCGCAAGCATAAGCGTAAGCGCCGGGGTATGCGACTGACGTTCCGCGCCACTAGTAGCTTCTAAGCTTGCAAATAGGTTAGACGTACGCCCGTTCCGTGAGCGTTGCCAGATGGTTTTTTAATGTTTTCAGCAAATAAATCTCAATTATTAGGGGGACCGGAAAGAAATCAAAAAAAAAGTAATACATTTAAAAATTTTATTTAAAAAAAATACAAAAAGAAATTAATCAATGAAATAGTTTCCATCGTTTTCCAAGACCTTTCTCCATCTATCAGGCAGCTTTTCAATTCCATTTTTGTAAAAAAAAAATGGTTTTTCCTTAAAAAACTTTTCGATATGATTTTTTACTTCATCAATATTTTTGAATGTTTTATCGCGGAGGGAGTGTTCCAATGATCTGAAAAGGTGATAATCTGAGGGGGCTATGTCAGGGGAATAGGGGGGGTGAGGTAAAAGTTCCAGTCCAAGTTGCATTATTTTATTCTGGGTGATTATCGCAGTATGTGGCCGCGCGTTATCCTGTTGAAGCATCCTGGGTTGGTTATTGACCAAAAGTGGACGTTTTTTTCTTAGTTCCTCTTTCATTCTCTCCAGTTGTTGACAATAAAGAGCTGCATTAATTGTTTCTCCTGGTTTCAATAGTTCATAGTGAACAACACCTTCGATATCCCACCATACACAGAGGAGAACCTTTTTTAGAGTCAACGTTGGTTTTGGTGTAGGAACAGCCGACTGGCCCCGAGAAAGCCATTGTTTTTTTCGTGTGGGATTATTGTACAAGACCCATTTCTCGTCGCAAGTTATTATTCTTCGAAGAAATGGGTCCACTTTATACCTGGACAAAAGGGACGTGCATATCGTTATTCGCTGCTCGAGCGCAGCTGGCGTCAACACGTGCGGAACCCAAACTCCTTGTTTATGAATTTTTCCAATGCGACTAAGATGTTCCTGCACTGTTGACCATGGACAATCGAGTTTAATTGATAATTCAGCTATTGTTTGACGAGGGTCAGATTCAACCAATGACGTCAGCGCATCATCATCCAATTTTGTTGGTCTTCCAGTTTTAGGGGCGTTCTTCAGGTCCCTATCATTATTTTTAAATTTTTTTATCCATCTATGACATTTATTGAGTCTTAATACGTCTCCATATGTAGCAGTAATTGTTTCTGTCACTTCTTTCGCCTTCAATCCCCGGTCAAATAAAAACAACATACAGTGGCGTAAATGTTCTTCGTCAATAGTCGGCCTTGACATTCTTCACAAACGACGGAAAAAATAATCTTTGCAAAAATAATGAATTTACAACCCTCACAAACTACTAGCACCAAAAAGCACGTGTTTTCTCTTTTGTGTCTCGACGCAGACTGACCTTAAAGTGGTACTCCCGAAAATTTTGATTTCTTTCCGGTCCCTCTAATATTATAATTTTTAACTTCAATTATAATTAATTAAGGGGATTATCTATGAATGTTCTTATTTTTCCGATTTAAAATCGCAAATTTTTTATTGCGTACTCAATACCCAACACCGGATCACGCATATTATTTTTATCACCGTAAGGGAAGGGTTAAATACACATCACCTTAACAGGCTGATGAAAGGTTAAAAAGGTCTGAAGTGAAAATCAGACTCAAAATGCCCATATTAACCGAGAAGTGTGGCAGTACCAAATAATTAATCACTCAAGTTAATAATCGGTCACACAGTCAGATTCTAATTATCAAATTTTTCATACATGATAGTTGATTTTAATTTATCATTTTGATTTTCTCCAGCACATACTGGCTGAGAGGGGAGACAGCAGGACTTTCCAGTCGCCTAGTGCCAGCTCCTAGACACACCCGCGCACTCCTGTGGTCCCCCGATGCTCAGCAGGAGGACTCGTATTCTGATAGCAGTGAGTTAATGTCATGTCATCCACATCTTTCTGTGGAACTTTGTTCGGCGTACAATAGCTACTTTACCAGTTTTGAAGTGATCTAACACATCGATCAATAAGTCCCGGGACTAACCAACAGATGGCGCCTCTAATAACAAATCCATACCATTCTCAGTTAGTACCAACCTTTAGAAGTTACGTGTCAAACTTTCATAACATTCCGACATTGTGTCATTGAGTTACAGTGGTTTTAGTGACGCTACTTTTGCTATTTTCAAAACAATGGAAAAAACCGAATTTCGTGTGTTGATAAAACATTGCTTTTTAATAGGAAAAAATACCGTTCAAACTCAGCGATGGCTTGAAAAGTGTTATCCGGGCTCTGCTCCGTCGAAAACAACCATTTGTCGGTGGTATGTTATGCTGATTTCAAACGCGGTCGTACAGACACAAATGATGCTGAACGCTCTGGTCGTCCAAATGAGGATGTTACACCAGAAAACATAAAAAATAACCTCAAAATCGTGATGGAAAATCGCAAAGTAAAGTTGCGTGAGATAGCTGACATCCTGAAGATATCATTTGGTAGTGTTTACACTATTTTGCATGAAAATTGGCTCCAATGAAGAAGTGATTGCCGAAACGAACACCTATTTTGAAACCAAAGATAAATCGTTCTACACGGCTGGCATAGAAAAGTTAGGAAAGCGTTGGAATGAATGTATCGCTCTTGAAGGAGACTATGTTGATGAATAAAGAAGAATTTTGACAAACAAATGTTGTTTTAGTAGTTAGTCTCGGTACTTATTGATCGAAGTGTTATCAGAGATTCAGTAGAGAGAGCAAGATGGATTTTGGATTCCTTCAGAGTATGTCGCTATCTTTCCAGCTCATAATTCCCAGGACATCGTAATCTGTTTCCACTCCGTGCATCGTGTTCTCTGTAACATTGTTTTTTTCTGTTTTTGTCCATTTTTAATTGTTTTTACTAAAAATAGTACATTACAAAAACTGTAAAGGGCCCAAATGCACAAATACAAACTTGCGAAACACGGGCATGGAAAAAAACTGAAAAGGTCTAAATGAATGCTGTAGAAATGTGTGCATTGAGAAGAATACAAGGGTTGATAATGTATGACAGAATACAACATGAAATGATTAGGGATGAATGTGAACTTAAGGGTGATGTGTTGAGTAAGATGAAGAAGAGCACTCTGAGATGGTTTGGACATGTGGAATGAAAGAATGAAGAAAGACTAACAAAACAGATATGTTGTGCAGATATGAAGGGAAGGCGTGTGAGAGGAAGACTAAGGAAAGTATGGTTAGATCAAGCGAATGATATTCTGAGAAGAGGAAACGTAGAAAGACAGAGAAATCTTATACGTTATATGAGAAGGTGAGGTGAGGTATGGATGTAAAAGAGGCTAAGGATGTGTGTAGAGATAGGAAAGTATGATGCTCTATCCTCTCAGCCTACTCCGACAGAGAAAAGGGATGATGGTTTGTATGTATGTATATTTTTTTAGGTGGCGAAGAGGATTATGTGATATCAAACACTTCTTCCAAACTGGTGTGTCCGCCCGTCCCTCCAGCGGTGAACAGCAGCGAGAGTGCCCGCCTGGCCAGCGAGCTGGAGCGCTGGCTCAACGGGGAGGCGGCCTACGCCAACCTCTCCATTCAGACTCCCAACCTGGAGATGTTGGGCGGCACAGGGGCTGCTGCAAGTAAGGGGCATATCTTGTTTGTTGAATTATATTAACAGTACAATGTGTTCCTTATAAAATATTTAAAAAAAGCAGTGAATCCATCATTCATTACAAAAGGTATCCAGAAAGAAAGAGGGTGGATCAAATATGAATGAGACTTATTGTTTTAATTTTTTTATTTGCAGAAAGAAAAAGTCCAAGTACACATCTTTTTTCTACATAATCTCCTGCTTTAGAAATACATTTTTCCCAGCGGATTAGTAGTTTTTACCCCGTCATCGTTAAAAGAAGTGGGTTGTGTCGGCAGCCAATTGCGCACAAACCCCTCTACTCCATCGTCGTCGTTGAATTGTTGGCCTCCCAGAGCTTCTTTCAGTGGCCCAAGGAGGCGAAAGTCACTGGGCGATAGATCAGGGCTATAGGGAGGGTGTTCCAGTCCTATAGGGAGGGTGTCCAACTCATTTCCTCCAATGGTTCGTATTTTACAGCTGCAGTATGGGGCCTCATATTGTCATTAAGAACAATCACTTCTCGTATTGATTGGTCACGTCTTTTACAACGATAAGAAAGTTTAACTTCACTCAAAAGTTCGCAGTAGTACGCTGCATTGATGGTGCGACGATTGTGCAAAAAATCGATGTGCAGAATGCCGCACCGGTCGCAAGCACTTTACTAGCAGACAGCCGAGTTTTGGCTTTCACAGGGGCTGCCTTATTCTTCTTTCTCCACTCCATGTTGGCTTGTTTCGATTCGGGCGGGCGTGTAGTGGTGTACCCAAGTTTCATCGCAGGTAACGATGCGACTCAAAAATGCGTTCCCTTCTTATGCAAACCGCGCCAATAGTCGCTCACAGACGTGCAAACGAGCCAGCTTTTGTTCTGCAGTCAAAATACATGGGACCCATCGAGCAGACACTTAACAGAATCCTAAGTCCTTTGTGACTATGAATTGACTGCTCCCATAACTTATTCCTATCTCAGAACAAATTTCGGAAACTGTCAAATGTCGGACGCCTTCCAGAAGATCACGAACGGCGTTAATTTTCTGCTCGGTAATGCTCGTACATGGGTGACGATAATGGTTCTCGTTTTCGACCCCTTCAGGCCTTTCATGAACTGCTTATGCCAGGCAAACACACGGTGCATTGACAGTGTTTGATCTCTGAACCGTGCCGTCAGTCTCCGCGCCATTTCGGCCGGTTTTACGTCCTCATGAGTGAGAAATTTGATAATTATGCGTTGCGACGGGTGCACCTCTTTCTCAGACATCGTGTGCCATACTAATGACGGAATCTGCCGATGCTGGCCGATAGCTCTCCCCACTCCTGATTCCCCTCCCAACACTCCTCGAAGCGGTCGAGCGCTCTGTTTAAAATGACGCGCTCTAAAACAAAAGTCTCTTTTATATTTGATCCACCTTCGTAGATAGATGTCATTAGGACAAAAGTTTCATTGCTTATTTCATTCCAAACATGCTGAATGTATATTATTACGAAAATAAGTGGAGCGGTTTTTTTCCGTATCATTTTGGAGATAGAACAAAATAAGTAAATTTTGTCAGTGTTTGGCACAAACATATAACAATGACATGGTAAGTGATCGTGTATTTTAAAAGTGGTTCAAAAAAATCCGTAAAGATGATACAACACTGATACTGTCCACTCTGGAAGGCCGACTACTACTGATGATGACCAAATCAAGTCTTTGATCGAAAATAACCAGCATTTTACAGCACGAGACGTTACTGAGATACTGAAAATATCGAAAACCAGCATTTGGTGCTAATTGCATTTGAATTTGACCTAAAAATACTAAATAATTTTTTTTACAATTCAATATATAAAAAAAAAAAACAATTTTAAACAATAGTACATTAACCACTTGACAGTTTTGCCCGAGCGTGACTCGGTCACAAAGTTCGGGCAGATCTTGTTTTGACTTGTTGGGAGTGTTTCTCCCGAACGTCGTTTGGGCAGATTTTGTTTCACTTTGTTTTCTCCGAATGGAATATATTTTCGTATAGAATTTAGTCGTTCACAATTCGTCATTGTGTTACGTCATTGTGTGTACTCTAGGATATTCTAATTTGAATTTATCCATTTTTGTGTAATTTTTGTTCATATTTTACACGTAAAAAGTTACACCAAAATTGCGACACGCCAAAGAGGTTTCAACCTAAACATTGTATTAATATTACTTGGTAAATATTTACTAATAAAATGTAAAAAAAAAGTAGCACCAAAATTGCGACACGCCAAAGAGGTTTCAACCTAAACATTGTATAGATATTACTTGGTAAATATTTACTAATAAAATGTAAAAAAAAAAGTAGCACCAAAATTGCGACACGCCAAAGAGGTTTCAACCTAAACATTGTATTAATATTACTTGGTAAATATTTACTAATAAAATGTAAAAAAAAAAACTGACAATTTTTGGACAACCTTTCTCACCAAAATCCAACTGTAAAGTGATTAAAAAAATAACTAAAAAGTTACAATCATAATAAAAAAAAAAGTACAAATACATGAGTATAGCAAGTCACACACGCGTCAACACTCAACGAAAATACAAAAATTTAACTGTATCAATAGGTAATAACACAATATGGAACCAGTTGGATCCCACCATCACCCTCGCTGTTATGGGGGACAAAATAAGTCTCCATCCTGCGGGATCTACACTAGAAAATCCAAATCTTGTTTAGTTTTTTTATGAGTGCAATGTAACTTAATAACAAAGAAGGAACTGCCCAAAGGGAGTGCTTTTCCGGTGGTGACATATCTGATTATGTTGAGAATAGCTGAGTGGAGAGCAGCTGGTGAAAGTCGTCCGAAGCGACCAAAACCATCAACAGTCGGCCGGGAAGGTTTTGGCCTCCGTATTTTGGGATGCGCATGGTATAATATTCATCGATCACCTTGAAAAGGAGAAAAACCATCAATATCGAATATTACATAGCGTTATTGAAGCGTTTGAAGGCAGGAATTGCAAAAAAACAGCCCCATATGAAGAAGAAAAAAGTTCTCTTTCATCAGGACAATGCACCGTGTCACAAGTCGATGGTAACGATGGCCAAATTGCATGAGTTGAACTTCGAATTGCTTCCGCACCCACCGTATTCTCCAGATTTGGCCCCCAGCGACTGTTGGCTGTTCGCAGACCTCAAAAAGATGCTTCAGGGAAAGAGATTTGGCTCCAATGAAGAAGTGATTGCCGAAACTAACGCCTATTTTGAAACCAAAAATAAATCGTTCTACACGGCTGGCATAGAAAAGTTAGGATAGTGTTGGAATGTTGATGAATAAAGAAGAATTTTGGCAAACAAATGTTGTTTTAGTAGTTAGTCCCGGGACTTATTAATCAATGTGTTACAGCAAGCATAATATGGGACTAAACTCTTTACATTCATGTGGTAGAGATAATATAAATACCATTACGCCATTTTCCTGTCGGTGTAGGTAAAGAGGGTAGAGCAACAAACTTTCCTATCTCGACACACATCCTTCGCCTAAAACAGAATATACTATAGTCAATAAGTTTTGAAAGCGACATCTATGGAGCAGTAGAAAAACCAAAATTTCTGCGCCATTTTTATATTTCATCTTTCATAAGAACGTACTCAAAATTTCATTTCGATCTGTCAATTCATTCTTTGTTTACAAGCCATTTGAAGTTGACGTGTCAGTGTATTTTTTAACAATGGAAAAATCCGAATATCGTGCAGTGATTAAATTCTTTGTTTTGGAAGGTTTATCGGCTACTGAGATCCGTGCAAAGATGGTGAAAGTATTAAAGGAGTCTTCTCCTTCATTTCCAACCGTTCACCGATGGGTTTTGGAGTTTAAGCGTGGCCGTACAAGTGTTGAAGACGATCCACGCTCAGGACGTCCAAAAAGTGCATCAACACCAGAAATCATAGCGAAAATACAGGATATGGTTTTGGAAGATCATCGATCGACTGTGGATGTGATAGCTGACACCATAGGCATCTCACATGGAACAACATGGCATATTTTGGCTGAAGTTTTGGGTTTCAAAAAACTGTGTGCACAATGGGTGCCGCATTTGCTACAATGCAACAAAAACACGTTCGAATGCGACTTTCTGAGCAACATTTGGAGCAATTTCGAAAGGATAAAAAGGATTTTCTGCGTCGATTCATCACTATGGATGAGACTTGGGTCTACCACCATGATCCTGAATCAAAACATGAGGCTAAGGAGTGGTGTGAACCAGGCACTTTGGCTCCGAAGCGAGTTCGTGTCCAGAAATCGTCCAAGAAGGTGTTAGCTTCATTTTTTTGAGATGCAAAAGGAATTTTATTGATAGATTATCTCCGAACTGGTAAGACAATCAACTCTGATTATTATTGTGACCTTTTGGACCAGTTGGATGAAAAAAATTCTGAAAAAAGACCCGGTTTGCAGAAGAAAAAAATCATTTTTCATCAAGACAATGCACCTGCTCACACAGCTCAAAAAACCATCGCGAAAATCAATGAATCGGGGTATGAATTGTTGCAGCATCCACCCTATTCGCCAGATTTAGCTCCCTCTGACTTCTGGCTGTTCTCACACCTCAAAAAATTCCTTCGTGGAAAGCATTTTTCATCAAACGAAGAGGTTATAGCCGTCGTAGAGGAGTATTTTGCCGGCCTTCCAGAAAGTCACTTCCGTGATGGGACAACAAAGTTGGAAGATCGTTGGACCAAGTGTATTGATCTTATGGGAGACTATACTGAGCAATAAAAGTAATTTCCCCCCAAAAAAAATGTATTTTCATTTCCGCTTTCAAAACTTTTTGACTAACCTAGTAAATGCATAACAATTATCTGGGGATATCCATCAAAAGTTCCAACATGTTATCAACTTTTTATTCCAACAAAAATGTGATATGTTTATTTCAGATGGTGCTTCAGAAACAGAAACAGCTGCCAAGCATATTGAGAGGATATATGAACCAAAAGACAGACCATTGAGTGCAGACAGAGAGAAACAATCTGGAGAATCGCGCAAAGGTAAAGTTAGTAGGGAAAAATGGCAAAATACAATCCGTGTCTCTTTTATGTGATTGAAAAAATAATGTATGATTGTTTACAAAGTGATGAATGTAAAATAATATATGATTATTTACAAAGTGATGAATGTAAAATAATATATGATTATTTACAAAGTGATGAATGTAAAATAATATATGATTGTTTACAAAGTTATGAATGTAAAATAATATATGATTGTTTACAAAGTTAAATTGAACTGTTTATGATTTTTTCATTTATTTATGAAAATCTCGATGTCCCTTAACACGTTCACTGCGTATAAAATGTCATACAGAGATGCTGAAAATTCGCGAAGTTTTGAAAACCCATAACTTTGTTAAAAATCAAATTCTACTTTCTATTGAAACATCATATACAAGTGTATTCCTTCGTGTCTTCAAAACACATGAAACCGGCGACGAATCCTTATCGGGAGACGTTTATGAGCGCACTCAACATTCAAGGCTATTTTGTGTGGACACGGGAGCCGTGATCGACGCAGTGAACGTGTTAAATTAGTTTATTAATTGTAGTCATTTTTTCAAATCTCTATATCTTTTTCGGGCTGCCGGGGACAAAGATGCCTACTCTCAGGTGATATTCAACGTAGGGGGGACTTGACATGACACTGGGAAGAAGAAGAAGTCAAATTTTCAAGTTTCAATCATAATGAACTTGGAAATATACCGTGTGTGTTAGATGTCTTCTTCATCCATCTCTGCTCCATGGTTTTGAGGATAGTTTAGGACAGTAGGAGGTTGCAATTTTTGCATCTTCGTCAACACTCATCATCGAAATCAACTGAAAATCACTTCCACCCAAGCTAATGGAGCCATCACGATAATTATCATTCACTTATTCCGTAATCCTGTCATTTGAGTCTACCTTTTTTTACCGAAACTTACAAGTGAATGATATTATATGAAAAACATTGATTCTATCGATAAATCAATCGATACAACCTACCTTATTGGCCCGACTATATGGCGACCCTGATTATAAGGCAACCCTTATTTTTATATCTGCTTTTTGGAGAAAAAAAATCTAACCTAATCTAACCATTATAATATGAAAAATAAAACTAGAATATAAGGCGACCCCCGTTATTTACGTGTCGCCTTTTTAAATAAAAACCTCGCCTTATAGTCGGGCTAATATGGTATATTTTTTATTAGGAAGTTCAAACTGTTTAAATGGTATTCAAATGGTCCAGTAACATTGGACGTGTGTGGTGTAGTCACAAATTTTCCTTAGTGCACGGATCTCCACAGCATTCGTGTTACTTTTATCCTTCTTCTGTTAAGTCCAAGTTTCACTTCCATACGTCAAGGTGGACGACACCAACACACTATTATGTACTGTCATTTTTATAAGGAAGTTCAAACTGTTTAAATGGTATTCAAATGGTCCAGTAACATTGGACGTGTGTGGTGTAGTCACAAATTTTCCTTAGTGCACGGATCTCCACAGCATTCGTGTTACTTTTATTCTTCTTCTGTTAAGTCCAAGTTTCACTTCCATACGTCAAGGTGGACGACACCAACACACTATTATGTACTGTCATTTTTATTAGGAAGTTCAAACTGTTTAAATGGTATTCAAATGGTCCAGTAACATTGGACGTGTGTGGTGTAGTCACAAATTTTCCTTAGTGCACGGATCTCCACAGCATTCGTGTTACTTTTATCCTTCTTCTGTTAAGTCCAAGTTTCACTTCCATACGTCAAGGTGGACGACACCAACACACTATTATGTACTGTCATTTTTATAAGGAAGTTCAAACTGTTTAAATGGTATTCAAATGGTCCAGTAACATTGGACGTGTGTGGTGTAGTCACAAATTTTCCTTAGTGCACGGATCTCCACAGCATTCGTGTTACTTTTATTCTTCTTCTGTTAAGTCCAAGTTTCACTTCCATACGTCAAGGTGGACGACACCAACACACTATTATGTACTGTCATTTTTATTAGGAAGTTCAAACTGTTTAAATGGTATTCAAATGGTCCAGTAACATTGGACGTGTGTGGTGTAGTCACAAATTTTCCTTAGTGCACGGATCTCCACAGCATTCGTGTTACTTTTATCCTTCTTCTGTTAAGTCCAAGTTTCACTTCCATACGTCAAGGTGGACGACACCAACACACTATTATGTACTGTCATTTTTATTAGGAAGTTCAAACTGTTTAAATGGTATTCAAATGGTCCAGTAACATTGGACGTGTGTGGTGTAGTCACAAATTTTCCTTAGTGCACGGATCTCCACAGCATTCGTGTTACTTTTATTCTTCTTCTGTTAAGTCCAAGTTTCACTTCCATACGTTAAGATGGACGACATCAACACACTATTATGTACTGTCATTTTTGTTACTGTTGATATTGCGCCGTTGTTGTATATTACGAGGCATATCCAGAAACTAAGCGTACTGAATTTTTGTAGGTTAAATTTTTTTTTATTTAAACAAAAAAATTACGTAGTTACCGTAGTACATATGTAAGCTATTTTTCGACATAGTCGCCATTCCTCTCAATGCAGGTGGTGAAGCGGGGTATCAACTTTTTGATGCCTTCCTCGAAGTAGTTTCCCGCCAACCCCTCCGTCCACTTCTCCACCTCCTCCTTTACCTCCTCGTTGGTTGAAAACCTTTTTCCACCCATGTGCAGCTTCAGGGAGGTAAAGAGATAGTAATCTGAAGGTGCTAGGTCAGGGGAATGCGCGGGACGGTTCAGGACATCCCATTTAAACGAGGCGAGCAGTTCCTTCGTGGCGTTGGCCGTGTGTGGTCTTTTTGGTTTAAATGGGATGTCCTGAACCATCCCGCGCATTCCCCTGACCTAGCACCTTCAGATTACTATCTCTTTACCTCCCTGAAGCTGCACATGGGTGGAAAAAGGTTTTCAACCAACGAGGAGGTAAAGGAGGAGGTGGAGAAGTGGACGGAGGGGTTGGCGGGAAACTACTTCGAGGAAGGCATCAAAAAGTTGTACCCCGCTTCACCACTTGCATTGAGAGGAATGGCGACTATGTCAAAAATAGCTTACATATGTACTACGGTAACCACGTAATTTTTTTGTTTAAATAAAAAAAATTGTAACCTACAAAAATTCAGTACACTTATTTTCTGGATATGCCTCGTACATAAAGTGCTTCGTTTACGTTGTTCTCTATCACTACCCTTCTTTCAATGTCCCTTTAGACTCGCTCATCACACGTAAATACACTGCCAGATGAAACTCATCAATTATTACATTGGTGCCACAAAAAAATCAATTTCCCTCGAAAATTCGGGCAATCTAAAAGGGAATAGGGATCATATATTTTGGGCGTTATAATTGGGAAAGGATTAAGGTGTTTTCCCATTTAGGTTCCAGCTAATAAGTTTTAATCGACAGGTCCCTTGAAAAACAGTGTAAGGATTTCACTGTATACCAATGATGGAGAGTGAAAGTATGTTTGAATAAAATGTGTAACTTTATTTTAAATTTTCTTTTAATCATTACCTTTCTATTGTCTTCAACAGAAGAGCCCTCGTCGCAAGAGCAGAAGCGCGTGCAAGGTGGGCTGCAGGCATCGGTGCGCAGGGCGGACACTTACTACTTGGTGGCCCTGGGTGGCAGCCGCTTCCTGCTGCCCCCCACCACGCACAATCACACGCAACCGCCCAAGGTGGCCCTGCTGTTGCCCCATCCACACTACAATGGTACCACCTGTCTCCTTGCAAATATATATTTCACACATTTAGAGTAGAGTTTACTACACAATGTTTAATACAAGAAGGTGTTTTTATTTTGTTTTCGTTCTTTTGTGGACTCCCACTTATGTTTACCATTCTAATTTTGTTTTGTCAGTTTTTCAACACCCATCCATTCAACATGTCTAAACCTCAATCTCAACGTGCTTTTATTAACTTGTTAGATGATTATTGTATAAAAAAAAACAATAACTTCATTGCAGAGTCAATGTCCGAGGAGTATGTCACACTGCTTCAGGTGGACTGTGCTGTGCTGGATACGACCTTCCTTCGTCTCCGTGCAGACTCCATCCCCGACTACATCATGGTACGTTTCCTCTATATTCTATTCTTTATAGCTTATATCATGTACCTACTCAAATTTTTTTATTAGTTCGATAGTATATACATTTTTTAATATTTTTCAGAATGGCGAATTTTCATTCCAATCTAAATCATCAAATACAACCGAAGAGAAATCCAAAGATATCAACATGTTCCCCATAAATAAAGGAGTCACGAAGAAGGCTTTCAACAATGTGGCACCTCCACTGCTGGATTCCAACTCTGGCATCTTCGGAACCAATTCGATCGATGGCAGTCCAGTACCGAATTCCAGATGGAGACGCATGGCTCGATTCCCCGAAAAGCTACACCCAAGTATCGTTAATATTAAAAGAGTCAACAATTTCACCAGACCGCAGCCAAAAAATCAACAGAGCATCGAGAAGGTCAATTACAATGTGTCAGTTTCGAAGAGCGACATTGCCAGTGCCAAAAATGATTTCTCCTTCTTCTATAAAAACTTCAACAAGGACGAACAGATGTTGGACAAAAGTGATTTTGCCAATTTTCCTAAATACACGAGAAAGTGGCGGCGAGGTGGCAACGTTTCGTATGAAGGAGTCAGAAAATCGCAAGAGACGAATCAGTCAAGCGTTAGCTTAGGAGAGAAGGATGTACTTACGAATTCATCAGGCAAGAGACGCAGACTGTTGAATCCTGGACAAAAATAGTTTCTGTTCTAATCATTACGTTTCTTTAGAATCTTGACCAATTAAGGACTTATCTGTATATTAAGGATCTTCGAGTTACGAAAAATTTACAACACTTTTTGCATTGACAATCAGTCAACGTACGTTTTGAAGATACGACAGTGCAGGGGTGTCAAAACTTTTCATTACTGAATGCTTTTATTCGATCGGTCAAAGCGATTAATGCTATTACGTGGTATTTATCATGACGTATTTTATAAAGTTGATCTAATAACTTCTTTGACCAATTTTGGGATGTACGAACAAAAATACAAGAAAACATCCTCTCTATTACTTGTGAAAAATTCATTTAAGTTTGACAATTGATTATTTCCGCGGCATTTCATAGTTTACGTGAACTTGCACGCTACTGTCACCACTCTACTACTTAAAAACTTTTGAAAGGAAGTCCGATCTTGCTTAAGGGGACAATACATAGCACAGTGTTGACTCTGCCTAGTGGCAATTATTTTGATCCTACTTTAAAAAGAATGACTTTTAATCGCTTTGCTGACCCTATTTTGTACGAAAGGCCTAATAAATAGTTTAATTAAATCATTTTTACTTACAATGTACGTATATCACGCTACGATATATGAATTGATAAGTAATAAAAAAAAAATTCTGACTAATACACTTGATCTGTGAAAGAACCGGTCATAAATCTGAGAATTGTTTAAGAATTTTCTGCGTGGTAATTGTTTTGAACCTATGGAAAATGAAAAAAATCGTACGAGGAATATGAAATTTATGTCGTACAGTAAGAATGTGCATTTGTTGATGGTGAAGATGATTGTATATAAAGGAAATGTTCTTCCCCTTTTGACTTAATTATTTTCAAAATGGATCCGGTACGAATACATTCTACCGATGAGACCGTTTTAGGATTAGACTGAAAACCGCTTGTATATAACTTCGTAAATTATGTATGAATATATGCGTGATGTGTATTATAGAGATTTATTAGAGTTTATCGATAATGGAACGGGAACACGGTTTGGGTAGATTTATTTAGTTCGAAACTTGTTTACTTTTTAAGTTGTTTAGTTTTAAGTATCGTTCGAATTTAAGTATCCAAAAAAAAAAGAAAAAACTATTTGAATTATGTTTTTATTTATTTTAAAAGAATCTATTAATCTGTTAAAAAATTTACACTCGTACAAATGATGACAATTTATTGTAATTTTTACATCAGCACAGTACTCTTGTTTCTATATATCGTCTATTCGAAATTAGGTCAACCCTCGAAAAACCCACTTGGACGGTTCACATTTTGCAAGTTGAGAAAGCCATTTACGAAAGAGCAATTTTTTTAATTATGATTTTCTTTTCATTCTATGGACTAGCCTTTTTTAGTGTAGATACGAGTTGCCGTAACCAAAAGAATATATTTATTGAGTCTTCGAAAAGACTTTAGTTTCACTTTGTGGTGCCATGTTTTATGTAAAAAACGAGTTAGGGAACATTTAAGATTAACAATAATTTTTCCGAATTCGCTAACCACCTAATTGAAAATAACCATTCTTTTGATATCAATCGTGGTTTGCGAATCCTATACATAAGACGAGGGGGATTGCAGCTTGACAATTTGGAAATTCTCGAGATTAGATCTACTTCTTCGTCTTCTTTTAGGCCTGATGGCCTGTTATGGTCCTGCATCATCGTTTCCCTCTTGTGACGTCGACTACCAGCTGTCTTTTCATCTTTTGGGAGGTCGTCCTGGAGGTCTGCTTTCTTGGGGGATACTGTCCCTGGCCATTCTTACGGTTCTTGGTTCCGCCATTCTGGATACATGTTCGTACCAGAACCTTCTTCTCTGTCGTCCCCATCTGACAATATCTTCACCTTCGCACATCCTTCGGATTTCTGTGTTCCGTACTCTATCACGAATGGTTTTGCCAGCGATACTCCTGAGTATCTTCATTTCGCTGGTTCGAAGGAGATTTTTAGTTCTGACAGTTTTGGCTCTGGACTCTATGCTGTATGTCATTATGGGGCGGAGACAGGTCTTGTATATCCTCTCCTTGCTTTGGATGTTCAAGAGATTAGATAAAGTATAAAATTAAATCTAAATATTATAAACAAACCAATTTTCGGAATGGATAAAATTTAACTACATTGTGCACGATCTAGGACTACATATATCAGGTCTGTAAATATAAAACTGGATTTTTTTTATAGAAAATACACATTTATTGTATGAAAATGGTAAAAAATATTTTATTCGAAGTATTGCCCATTGCTAGCTACACATTTTTCCCATCTCTCTGGCAATTTGTGGATGTCACGCCAACTGCTGTTGCTCTTTTGAGGCAAACCAATCATCGAGACATTTTCGTACTTCGTCATTTCCTACAATGGTTGCAATTCGGCGTCTTCAAACTTTCTCGGTGGTCTTCCACGTTCTTCGTTTCTCACGTCAAAATCGCCACTTTTGAATTTTTTTAACCACTCAAAGCACTGTGAAGCTTCGACAAGCATTCGATGCGATTCTGCAGCAGTTTTTTTTCAAATGGTAACAGAAAATCAATGCTGTCCGCAAATCGTAATTTTCAGGCACAAAAACAGACATGTTCAACGCTATGAAAACATATGTAGTTGTATTGAACTTGTATTGCTGTGAGTTTAAAGTCTTTGACAAATGTAAACGCAAGAAAAAGGCCCGGTTTGACAGTCACTAAATTTACAACTAGAACCATCTATGGGCAAATTCCGGTTTCATATTTACAGACCTGGTACAAAGACTTTTTAAAAAAAGCTCGAACAAGGTTTGAATTATTGCGGCAAGTATTAAAAGCAGCTGTTTGTGTTGCCAGCTCAACTGCATTGTGTGAGCGGAGGTTCAGTTTCGTTAAGAGAATCGCTTCACTTCTTCGGATTGCGAGTTACTAAAGCCTACAATTTTCGAGGGTTGAATTAGGTTATCACGAGTATCAATAATAATAGTTTAGATACTTTTTGATACAGTATTATCAAGTAAATTTAAATCGACATAAGTTAATCGATGGCCGTAAATCGCTTCAGAAATTGTTTTGGCCACTTCTTGAATGACGTCAAGTGCTAGACTGAAGACCAAATTGGTGGATGTATGTGCTTTATGGTAACCCTGTGTTCCTGATGCAATGTATACGGCGATAGTGAAATACAGTGAAAAACATTTAACATGAAAAAAATCTGATCTCTGATCTCGAAAAAATACTACGTGATTTCGTACATTTGTTTTTCTTTTAACGTGAAACAAAAAACGCTCGATTTAGACCAAACGAGCGAATGCTCATTCTATCTCCACTCCTTCAAATTCTCTTTGTGTAAACAGTAATAGAGTATTCTTTCGTGGCTCCATCTATGTTCGACGGGAACTCTGTAGAATGCTCGCTCATTTGATATAAACGTCGCTAGAGTGTGCGAACAGTTGCCTAGAGTATTATTTCACGTTCGGACATGCTCACTCCTCGGGGCGGTCTCTTCAAAGTGTTCTATGAATTTGATCATACGAAATACGGTCTTATCGTGTTGATTAGTAAATTAATTATGGATTAGATCAGGGGTCTCCAAACTACGGCCCGCGAGCACCACCAATCCGGATATGTCCGGTATTTGGCCCGTCATAGTTTATTTTGATTACATTGTAAAATTTACTTCTTCTCAAACTTTCTGTAGACTCTCAAGAGTCTGTTACTGCAGGATTGTCCTGTGATGCTGAGCTCCAGCTATCTCTCCATCGTTTCGGGGGTCTCCCTGGCGGACGCCGTCCATTCAGCACCCCATGCAGAGCTATGTATGGAATTCTTGTGGAATTCATTCTCTGTACATGTTGGTACCAGTGTATCGTCGACGCTGTCGTCCCCATCTGACCACATCTTGGACCTCACAGACCTCTCGGATTGTGGTGTTCCTTACACGATCACGCAAAGTCTTCCCAGCAATAGCGCGCAGAGTTCTCATCTCCGTTGTAAAATTTACAATGTGAGTAAATAATCATACAAAATAATAATCGGATGTTTTTATTTAACGACCAATTAAGAAACACAATAACTGACATGCATAATGAAATTGAACATTTTAACTGTAATTAATGATATGAGATTTATCCTATAATTTTACAATAAGTGACATACATAGGTAATTCACATAATGAAATTAAATGTTATAATTACGATTAATGAGATTTATGTAGCTGTAACTTTCCATTGACAATTGTTTGCAGTTGTGGATCAAGTTCTGGGGCAAGGGATTCTATATCGGCTTTAAAAGGATCTAATAATCTTGATATCGTTTGCAATTGCATCAAAATCTGAAAAACGAGACTCAACATTTATTTTTAAATTATTTTCTTGGCACCACAGCGGCGACACTCGAGTAATGTGGCATACCATGCATGCCGCCTCTATGGCGGCATTCGAGTGCAAAGGGTTAATTGCTATTATGTCCCCACGGTATCATGTTAAATTGTTTCCACTGTATAAACATTTTGGTATACTTTTAGTTAGTGCCCTAACTCAGTTTATTTCATAAGTACTTTCATGTTGCAAAGCAGCTGCAACTTATCCAAAGATAAATAGTTTATCTATAATTTATGTAATAAAAAAATTATATTTCTAAAAAGAAACATAGATATTTAATATAAGTTACTTGTACTATCTTTCTGTTCTATTCTTAAAAAATTGTATTCTTTGTTAAATATTTTTAATATAAAATAATTCTATATATACAGGATGTGCCAAAGGTCGCCATTTTTGATATTTAATATCTAGTTCCTGTCAAAAATGGTGACTTGAGCTGTCTTACTCTAACTCGTTCACGCGCAGTATCGTTTGTCTCGCTCAAATTTATTGAATTTAATCTTTAATTACAGAAATTAATATTTTAAAATTATTTTTAAAGGAGTAGGATTTTTTTTAAATTCTGAACCGTCATAAGCTGGCTTCTTCCTCGATACCGGCTTGACGTTGACCTTTGGAACAACCTGTATATATAACATCAGTTTTTAGTGTTTTGAAATATATCAATGAATATTTTTACGAAAGCAGAAAAAAGAGATTAATTAAAGATTTCAAATTTTCACAGTTGTTAGACATGATTAAAAAATAAGTTTTTTGAATCACTGTGTATTAATTATGTTTCCAGATAAATGATTCCGTGTTTGGTTATTGTATCTATTTTTTTAAAATTTATCACAAAAATTATGTATGTATACATACATACAGCAATACATTGACAACTGCGGGTGGTATGTTCTTCAAATACGTAACAGTTGAAACAGCTGCAATAATTTTTTAAACGTTAACAATGCTTTTTCTTTTATTTTTTTTTTTTTAAAAAGTTAAAATTGTTTCTTGAATCTTAGAAAATATGTTTGTTTCGATTTGTGGTATCACGTTTATAAATTTTTAATGAAATAAATGAAACACTTGTTTTATATTCACCACTGTTTTAAGAAAAACAGTGGTGAATACAAAATAAAGAACATCAACGTTTTATTTATTTTATTAAAAAAGTTTAAATTGTTGGGGCCGTTTAATTTTTTGTGAGATTTTTCTCAATTTTTTCACGTCGCTGCAAAATAGCGTTCGAATTTCGTTTAAAAATTATGCCTATCTCTTTTTGTGGATTAATTTCTTGAAAACAGTCCACAATTTGAAATGCCATATAGTGCTGATGGTCAAAACTCACGTTCCTTTCACATTTTTAGTTTCATCTTTGCAATCTGTAATCGAAGGTTTTGCGGGTCATACGCAAAGATATTTTTTCGTAGATTGTTATAGATTACTTTCTAGAACTCTATATTAGAATATTCAATAAAAAATAACTTATTCCTTTAACTACATTAATCCCCCACGATAGATATTTCTACCTCCTACCCACTTAAAGAGAGACTCGAGATAGGAGGTAGAAAAAAAAGAAAGCCCTGTGTATTTTATTAACCCTTCCTTCCCTGTGATGTGTAACTAGTACACATTGCTTCTAAACACCTTTAATATCTCTATAAATATAATAAATACTGGCTTCAGATTTCAGGTATTCCTCCGTAATACATTTACGCATTGAATGAAAAAAATAATATTAATAATAATTAGCACTTATCGGCCACATCAGAGATATTTTGTGAAAATGGGGAATAAATTCACCAATACAATCAAACATGTGACGTAGGTATATTCATTCTAAAAAACTGCTATGGGTGAGGAATCGACGCTATTCACGTCTCACTCTACTTCAGTATATGGGAATGCAAGAAATAGAATCTCAGTTCTCTCGTTTCAGTAGCTTTTGGGCATCCATTTGAGGTGGTCGCTTCGGCCGCTTTGTGAACGTCGGCCGATGTTTTTTTCATGTTTTCAGCAATTAAATTTCAATTATTATCACTTTTGACTTCAAATTTAATTAATTTAAGCGATTGGCTATGAATATTATTTTTCCGATTTTAAATAGCTTATTTTTACATGTGCATTGAATACACAGCACTGGGATGCGTGGATTTTTTTAGCACAGGAAGGGAAATGTTAAATAAACTACAATATCTTGAAACCTTCAGTATTAACGCCTTAATTATAAACAATACATATGAAAACTTTAATATAGTTCGGAAATTCTAGGATGAGTCCTGTGACAGCTCACAAATTTGCCCCAATACAACCTTATGTAATGTATTTACCTAAATAACTTGCTATTTATTAGAATCGAGGCTTATATTTAAGTTTATAAAATAATTAAAGTTACTGAACATCGTTACAAGGTTGTATTGGGGCAAATTTGTGAGCTGTCACAGGACTCATCCTAGAATTTCCGAACTATAGTGTAATTTTTTTTCATGTTTTTGCTATCAATAAAAGAGATTATTTTTAATATTATTAATTGATGATTTATACATCAGAATTTTGGTGCAACGTGAGAGCAGATGAGGCTCATGCTAAGTTTGTAGGTCAAAGTAGCATTTATTAGCTGCTATTAGCATTTATTAGTTGGTATTATCATTTTTTAGCTGCTATTAGCATTTATTACCTGCTATTAGCATTTATTAGCTGCTATTAGCATTTATTAGCTGCTATTAGCATTTTTTAGCTGCTATTAGCATTTATTAGCTGCTATTAGCATTTATTAGTTGCTATTAGTATTTATTAGCTGCTATTAGCATTTATTCATCACTTTATTTCCTCTGTACTGTAATCAATTATACTATATTTTAATTTTATTTTACATTATAAAGTTCCTTTCACCAAAACTTTTTGCATGGACTATATAAATATGTTATAGTCATTTGTTGTCAGGTTTATTCGAGTTTTGATTTGAGAATTTTAAAATTATTTTTTTTGTATATTGGGTTATAACATATATTCGTTCCGTTTTCCCCGCTTGGTGGCTTCTACCTGTTACCAGCTTTACGCACAATTTTGATTTCATTTGAAAGGTGACATTTCAGCGGTCATTTGGATAAAAGTTTGTTTTGATCGGTGGGTCCTAGAATTTTTTATAAAATTTTAAACGTGTTAGGAAAAAAAAGAACATCATCACATGCTAATTTACTTCAGAAAAAGAAAAAACTCATCGCAAACTTGTCATTTTTGTTCACTGTTTGTAGTTTTGTTCACTTTTGTTCACACTTGTAATTAAGGATTGAAAAAAAACTACAGATTATGCATTGCATTATCTTGTGCAACATTTAATATTGAAATCTGTGTTGATGAAAATTAAAGCAAAAAAATACGAGCAGAGTTTTTTTAAAATTTTTGACATTTATGAAATAAATATGTACAAATATAGACAAATATTCTTAATTAGGTACCTATTGGAATTTGACATGTGAGATTATTACAATTACTGTTTCACGACATTTATGTAAGTTTGGGATGGTCAACAAGCTGGATACTTGGATGCTGCGTCAATTGAGGTAAAAAATTAATGTTCCAATTTTGCTTGTGACTCGCTACTTAAACACAATAAAATGAGTTTTTTCTCATATGAATCATCAGTGGATATGAAAAGTGGATTATTTACAACAGTAGTCTAAAAAAGATCATGGTCACAGCAAGGTGAGCCAGCACAGATGATTATAAAGACTGGAATACACCCAAAGAAGGTCATTATGGTGTATCTGGTGGAATTGGAAGGGTATTGATATACTATTAGCTGTTGTCACCAAACCAAACTATTAATTCCAACAAGTACTGCTCACAAACAATAAGCCAAATTGAAGCAAGCAGTCGACAAAAAGAGGTCAAGATTGACCAATAGAAAAGGCGTTGTTTTCAAGCATGGCAATACCAGGCCACACGTATCTACTGTTACTCGACAAAAATTGTTGCAACTTGGCTGGAATGTTTTAGTGCATCCACTATAATCCAGACCTTGCATTGTCTGACTATTATTTGTTTCGATCTTTGCAGACCTCTTAATGGCGTAATTAAACTAATTTGAACTCCTGCCTAAACTATTTGGATCAATTTTTTACTAACAAATTCTAGGAATTTTCATCATCATCATCATCATCAATGGCACTACAGCCCATTGTGGGCCCCGGCCTCCTCCAGCAGTCGTTGCCATTCCCCCCTATCCTGGGATGCACTCCTCCAGCCCCTGATGCCAATCACGTTTGCATCACTCTGCACCCCATCCATCCACCTAAGCTTTGGTCTGCCCACGCTACGTCTTCCTTGGGGCTTGGAAAAGAGTACTTTGTTAGGCATTTCCTCTTCTCCCATTCTTGCTACATGCCCCGCCCAACGTAGCCTCCCAATTTTGATGTATTTTATAATGTTGGGCTCTTTGTATATGCTGTATAACTCCTCATTATATCTCACTCTCCAAGATCCATTTTCCTGTATGGGTCCGAATATTTTTCTGAGTATTTTTCTTTCAAATATTAGAAGGGAAGATTCGTTCTTCTTACTCAATACCCAGCATTCAGACCCATATGTGAGGACAGGTCGTAGCAGTGTCTTATAAATGGTAAGTTTTGTCCTTCTGGACAACAACCGAGATATAAGGTGTTTTCTCAGACCAAAGAAGCATCTATTTGCCATGAATATTCGACGTTTAATCTCGATAGATGCATCATTAACACTTGTCACTATGGATCCCAGGTAGGTGAGATAGACAAACTCTTTTGCGTTCTTAAGTGCAGCTCCTGACATTAGTATGTTCATTTGGTGTACGTTCAATATGACCCATTCATTCTGCATGCCTTTCCGATATGGTGTTTGATGTATGGTGTTTCTTTGATCCTGCTGAGAACCTCGTCATTTGTATTGTGGTCTCTCCAGGAAATCATTCGTCTATAGGTCCACATCTCGAAGGCCTCCAATCTTTTTCGATCTCTTTCGCCTATGCACCATGTCTCGCAACCATACATCAAAATTATCCACACATATGTTTTGATCAATTGCTTGCGGAGCTTTAGGATAGTTGTTGGATTTGAAAATCTTTGATTTCTTATTAAAGGCGAGTTTTGCTTGCTGGACGCGCAACATAGTATGTACATATAAACTACATAACATCCTGAATATACAAATATGTATCAGGATAATGTCGAAGAAAATACTTTTAAGAGAGAAGTTATCAAATGGTCGGGGCACATCTTAAAACATTCCCCCAGTCAAAATACACCTTCAACAATAAAGTGCTAGTCTAACTGCAACGACATCAGATGTTTTTTACTACCAGAAAAATTTTAAGTAGGATCAACATAATTAACCTACCAGAAAAATTCAAAAAGATATCGACATAATTGATTTAACTTTTTTTTCTGAATTTACACATGATTTTAAAAATGTTAAAAAAAACAGGATGAAAATATGTTACAACTTGTTAGTTTTATATGAATGAAATTGTATAACTCTAGGAATAATAAAAACGTAATATATTCCAAGTATTATAGATTAGCTATCATTAATATATTATATTTTAAGATTAGCTATCATTAATATATTATATTTCTGGTCTAAGTCTGGCCTTATGTTTTGTATATTAGGCTGATGCGAAAGTTATTCCCGTTTTTTTATATAATAAAAAAACTAATATTTCAAAAGAAACGTTTATTTTATCAATTGATATAACCCTCTCCCAACTTTTAGTTAATTTATATTATACTAGTTGAAAAGCTTTCAGCTAACCCATTCGTCAAATTGTATGATCAGGGGTTGTTTTGATTTCTTTCACAGAGAATTTATTTTTATTTTTTTTAAAGTAATTTTGTAGAAACCGTTATGAATGATCGCTAGGTGCCAAGTCAGGGAATGTTATAAAATTTTCCCATTTCAGAATCGATCAATTTTTTTATGTAATGAATACCACATAAGGTCTGGCAATATGGTGGCAAAAAACAATGCTCTCTTTGATCAGTAAATGCAATCATTTTTCAATCAGTGCCTCATTGTTGACAGAATGGCATTTATTTCTTGTTCAATTTAATAGTTCATAAAATACTTCTTCCCAGTGTCATGTCAGGTTCCCCCCAGTGTTGACTATCACCTGAGAGTAAGCATCTTTCTCCCCGGCAGCCCGAAAAAGATTCCCAACGCTCCTTATACCAGTCCAATCACGTATATTGCGAAACCAGGAGATTTGCCTCCTGCCAACACCTCTTTGACCCTCTATTTTGCCTTGGATGATCAGGTGTAGTAATTTGTACTTTGCTCCTCTAAGTAGATGACCCAAATAGGATACCTTTCGGATTTTAATATTAGTCTGCAACTCTATCAACTTTGGCTCTTTGAAGAACCCTCGTGTTGCTGACCATATCCGTCCAGGGTGTCCGTATCATTCTCCGATGTATCCACATTTCGAATGCTTCCAGTCGGTTCATACTACCAACTTTGACGGTCCATGATTCCACTCCATATAATAACACTGACCAAACGTAGCATTTGACTAACTGTTGTCGAAGTTTCAAATTTAGATTATCATCGCAGAATACTTAATATTTCATGTTTAGATTATCATAAAATACTACACCTTTAATATATCACCCCACATAACAACCTTTTTCTGATGCAAACCTCTTATGGGAGTAGAAAAAGGTGTTGCTCAAAGGATTGATAAGTTTCGTTTTCATGTAACATAAAACATAACCCACTTCTTAGCACCCAATGCGATTCAAGCATAATTCACGATTATGTCTGGCAAGCAAGTAGTTTAAAAAGTACAAAATTTTTGAGAAGACCTAGAAAAACAAAGCTCAACCAAATGAATTCAATTGTGAAAGAGGGAATAGTGAGTCTAAGAGAGTATGCATGACATGATATGATATATAAACATGGCAGAAATTAAAGATGTGCGGCAGATAGAATGAAGTGGAGATCTATTTTTATGCCTACCCCAATAGGGACATTGTATGATAATAATTAAGTTAATGCATTTGTATATTATAGTGTGTGTTTCAATGGAAATATATCAACATTGTTAACCCTTTAAGTGCCGGAAGTTATTAGTATGGCCGTAGCCGGCCGTGGCCATATATCCCAGCAAGCCGGGATTTTTTCAACAAAAATAAAACCTAAAAAGTTTTTATTTTTTGTATACAGATATAAAGGATATTATGAAAACTTACTAAATATATACACACCGTGGGGCGTTTGAGCTGCCGTTCACTCAGAAAAACACAATTTAAATATTCACAAAATGTCAGGGTTGTCACAACTTGACACAGAAAACACGTTTACTTATAAATATAGTGGAATATAATATACTTTGTAAACTAAAATCAACAAATTATCTGGTTGATGTATAATAAAGCACGAAAGGTAAATAAACTATAAAATAAAACCGTAAAAGGTCTATATAAACGTCGTATTATGCCGCAAAACTACCGCCAATAACCAAAGAATACACGAAAACACACTTTGTAAATAAATACTTTGAAAAATTAACAAAAATAACGCACAAAAGTTAAAAATCAACCATTGAAGAAAACTACAAACGAAGTCATTATAAATCATCGCAATTACGTCGCAAAAAACTGTAGTCGGTAACCCTGTATCAGAGATACGTATTGACTGTCAGTGAAAGCTTTTAGAAAGATGACTGTAACTTTGATAATATCGGTAAATTGTAATATTTAAATATTTCTTGACGATCCCAATAGATGTCACTATGTGTTACAATTTATAAATTATTATAATTGGATTTGATATTAGCTTGCGACAAGCTCAAAGGAGAGCGCGTTTACGCGTTCATTTTGTATGGCCGGCCTGGCGAGCACTGAATCGGAGAGCGCGTCAATGCGCTCGTGGCAGTGAACCGGTTAAAGCTACTTTGTATAAATAGCATCGTTATTACAGCTTATTATTTAATCTAAAGTAGCATACTATTCAAAAAGCCAAATAAAAAATTATTGCAGCGTTATTTTACAGCTATTTTTAACGACCCTAGTTTTGATAGTGATTATAGAGACGTTAATGCACAACAGTCGATCTTTACAAATCTTAGTCAAAATTAAATGTATAGAATATTTGATAATAAATTATTCCACTAATTATATTAATCTTTGTAACACATGTTTCGACCTCCTATCTCAAAGCTATCTTCAGGCTGATTGTTCGATACAATACAACCAGTTTCCTATGACGTAAACCTTGTTGCTTAGTTGGAAACAAACATGCACTTATGTCCACAGAGATTTTCCAGTCAAATTAAGATTTATTCAAATTAAATATACTCGTATTACAGTGTATGTAATTAGTGGAATAATTTATTATTAAATATTCTATACATTTAATTTTGACTAAGATTTGCAAAGTTTGACTGTTGTGCGTTAACGTCTCAAGTATACTATGATCACTATCGAAACTAGGGTCGTCAAAAATAGCTGTAAAATAATGCTACAATAATTTTTTATTTGGCTTTTTGAATAGTATGCTACTTTAGATTAAGTAATAAGCTGTAATAACGATGCTATTTATACAAAATAGCTTTGATAATGTTGATGTCTTTCCATTGAAACACGCGCTAAAATAAACAAATGCATTAACATAATTACCATCATTCAATGTCCCTATTGGGGTAGGCGTAAAAATAAATCTCCACTTCATCTTAAATTTCTGCCATGTTTATATATAATTTTCCAGTCAAATTAAGATTAATTTAAATTTAATATATTACTATACTTTAGAGAAAATGGAAATGTACAAAATAATTATTTTCTAGAAATTAGTTTGAATATGTAAAAGAATCAATGCCGAGAATTTATTTGATTTTTTTTAGATGAACTGTTAAAATACAAAAATGGGTTCAGATTTTAATTTTCTATCCTTTGATATAAGCGAATAAATGAATTATTCAAAAACTGTATTTTTTTTTAATTTATTTTTATCAATAAGTTATCCAGATTTTATATTTTTTTTAATACATTTGTACCACTTCACCATGTCCTTTTTAGAATAAGCACAGAGGATAGATCTCAACGTCTTTCTATCCATGTATACGGCTTTTGACTTTCTCACATACATAACATATGTACACTCCTTTTTATTGTGTTAAACACACTTAATACTTCCCTTCCAAAGTCCTGCCACCTGGACAGCACAGGGTGTTCCACGTATCAAGTCCTCCTCGATACAAGACACCAGCCTCTGTAGTGTCACATGGATTGCTCCTCACCGCAGATACGGAGTCAGTGCATCACGTAATATTTTTCCATATTGTCATTGGGAACCTGCTAAGAGATTTTCTGGTTCTCTATGTGCAATTAAAAACCAGGTGGTAATGTAACGACCTCTGTTGCCTAGTTGGTAAGATGCCTGTCTCCCAGCCCGGAGGTTGCGTGTTCAAATCTCGCTTGAATTCACATTTTTTTGAAAAGGATTTCAGTCTGATTTTCTATAAAGGTCACTAACATATTTCTGGTTGGTTGGAAGAAATTGCCACATGGCAATAATGAAAGTAATACAATTTCAAAGTATTGTATTCAACTTTCATTGTATAAACCCGCTGTTGCCAGAATGAACACTTGTGCATCCTAGCAACAGCGGGCTATTTTTCTAGAGGCCCAGTAGTCGTAATGAAAGGATGTCTGGATTTAAACTTATTTTAGCATAGGTTAATATTTTTGAGAAAAAATGCAATACGAAAAATTTAACTAATGCAGGAATAATAATATATTTGCGTTTCGCGTAAGTAGTTTATATATTCTTTCTTCGTAGATAATACCCGCCTCGCTGAATATTCTATCGCTGGGTATGGTGATAAGTATTGTCTAGCCAATTTTTATAGTTTTGGATACATAGCTGCATTTTTTGATCAACCTCCCGGGTAATCGGGTACCTTACTGGGTAATTGTGATGTTTTCCTGATACTCAATACCTGGTTCTCGGTAGAAAAAACTCCTCACTATAGATCTCGAGCATAATTCAAGAAGAAGAAGAAAACGTCCATAATTTCCTTATTTGATTTTGTGTCATATCCGCAAATGTAAATTTATTTTGGTTGGTTGTGCGTATAGAAAATATCAAATTGTCTTTGATCGCATTCTATTCTCTATTCTTAAGAGCTGTCAAATTTACCTTTCTAGGTTATGGCGCAATTCTGATAATAAAAAACCGCATAATCGTGTTTGTTTTGAAAACATTCTCTTACAATTGAGTCTCATTGGATAGTTGTCTTGATAAAATATATAGATATTACAAAAGTCAACATAATATTTCTCTATAACAATATCTACACAGCATTATGTTAAAAAGTCGGGGTATAAGTTTTTTGAGGTTATACTATCAAAAACATAATCGACATTATGCCGTTGTTGTTAACTCGATCATTAATCCAGAATCTAATGAACAGCCAAAATCTAAATCAGAAATATTACACGAGAAAATATTGTTCAATAGTTATTTGGAGAGTAATCAAATGGAGTACGGCAACAGAAAAAACTTTTTCCTCAAACAGAAAATAATAAAAAATGACAAAATTTTTTTTATGAAAAAACAATTATCGAACCCAGTGCCTTTTACATTAAAATATTTCACAGACGATAAAGAAATATTAAAATTAGCCCAAGAAGAAGAATCAATTGTAAACGACGAACAAGCGAAAAAAGATAAAAGCTACAATATGCCTTATAGTTTAGAAAACACGAAGAAAGTATTGGATCCGAAATACAAAACAAACGAATGGATGAAAGATTACGACTATTTTGATGATACAAAAGCGAAACCGCAGAACAAGGCTAAAAATTTCCTTGCAAAGGTGACAAACGAAGACGTATTGAATGATGAAGAATCAGATGATGAGAACGATTCGTTAGACAAAGCGTTTGAAGCTGAATATTGGAAACAGAACTATGGCACGCCGGATCCAAATTCAGAAGTTAGCTCTGTCAAGTGTGGTGGATGCGGAGCGTCCCTTCATTGCAAAGACACATCCATCCCTGGTTATATCCCTAGTGAGATATTCCTCGCTGCTAATGAAGCGGAGCTGTATACTGTGACGTGCCAACGCTGTCACTTCTTAGAGGAGTATGACATCGCGCTGAACGTGAGTGTGAATCCTAAGGAGTACCCGATGCTGCTGCAGAACCTGAGAAAGGAGTGGGCGCTGATCGTGTTGATGGTTGACTTGCTGGACTTCCCCTGTTCTCTGTGGCCTGGGATTGTTGATATCATAGGCACTAAGAGGCCTGTCATAGTTGTTGGGAATAAGGTAATAAGAAATTAAGTATACTTTAATATGCGTATAGCGATAGGAAATATAGTCAATGGAACATTAAAACATATATACCCAAACTGGACGGTATCAAAATCTGCTAAGATTACAGTCCACAACGCTATTTAAATACTAACTTGGATGAAAAATGGAAAGTTTGGCACTCTGTCCAATCTACGTACCTCAACAGAGAAATGTAATAATGGAATATACTTCATAAACACTTGCATATCATTGAATGTGTTTATACTCAAGAAAATGTAGCATGGCCCCTGTGACGTTTGAAATGTCATGTCTCAAAGGGATGGAGCAAAATCTATTTTTTTACAAGTGAATGGTTTTTTTATAAATTTAAAAATTGTTTTTCTCTAAACTGACATTTTAATTCCTAATTTTCATTATACTGACTTTCTAATGTATTGTATGATTTGTATCTATCTTTAAATAGGCCAAGATCCACTATGAATTAATACTAATTACGAACATTTAATTTTATGTGTAAAAAAATCGAAAATCCAATTATCGTATACCCCATCCCTAGCCAATGCAGACTAACGTAGTGACTTTTGACAAACGTTGCCAAATATTATTTGATTTTAACAAATGGAGACATTTTTGCTAATTTATAACAAGATGTATTAATTTGTCATTATTGTTAGTTTTATGTAATGTATTTACCTAAATAACTTGCTATTTATTACAATTGAGGCTTATATTAAAGTTGATTAAATAATTAAAATTACTGAACGTCGTTACAAGGTTGTATTGGGGCAAATTTGTGAAACGTCACAGGGACCATGCTACATTTTCTTTAATTTAATAAAAAATCACATATATTTTTATTAAAAATATGATAGTTTTTTCAGCAATAAAAACTATATTAATATTAAAATAGTCAATAAAGGATAGTAGCAATTCTGGTAGTATTTTCTCTGATAGTGGAAGACAGAGTCAATGGAACATTAAAATATTAAGACAATTGGAAACAATGTCAATGGAACATTAAAACATATACTCGAACTGGACAGTATTAAAATCTGCTAAGATGATAGTATCAACTTTGATGTATGGAAGCGACGTAGAAAAAGGCAGACAGGAGCCGAATAGGTGGCGTAGAAACGTATGCATTAGGAAGAATACACGGGGTTGACAATGTATGACAGAATACGGAATGCAGTGAGGGATGAATGTGAACTTACGGTGTTGAGTAAGGTGAAGAAGAGCCCTCTGAGATTGTTTGGGCACGTGGAAAGGATGAATTAATGAATAACAAAACAAGTATATAGTGCAAATGTGAGTGAAAGGCATAAGAGGGAAGACCAAGGAAAGTATGGTTGAATCAAGTGAATGATATTTTAAAAGAAGGAAATGTAGAACTCAGAGAAATCGTAGGAGTTGTATGAGAAGGTGTATGGATGTAGAAGAGACGAAAGATGTATTTTAAGATAGGAAAGTCTGACGCTCTGTCCTCTGCCTATATCGACAGGAAGATGGCGTGATGTATCTATGTATGTATGTTTTACTGAGAATGACTAATAAAAAATGGTTTAAATAATTCTATAATGCTGATGCGACACTCGAAGATAGTGTCTGCTCTGGAAGACTGATTATCTCTGATGATGACCAAATCAAAGGTTTTATCGAGAATAATCGGTGTTTTATGACACGAGATATTGCTGAAGCACTGAAAATATCAAAAATCACCATCCGCGAGTATTTGGTGTATCCAATTTTTCTTTCGAATGAGCCTTCAGTCTACTTTTATTTTAAGGCCTTTTTTCTGGTTGGTTTGGAAGACGTTGTTATGTGGCGATAATATAATAATAGGTTAGTCAAAAAGTTTTGAAAGCGACATCTATGGAGCAGTAAAAAGCAAAATTTCTACGCCATTTTAATATTTCATCTTTCATAAGAACGTACTCAAAATTTCATTTCGATCTGTCAATTCATTCTTTGTTTACAAGCCATTTGAAGTTGACGTGTCAGTGTATTTTTTAACAATGGAAAAATCCGAATATCGTGCAGTGATTAAATTCTTTGTTTTGGAAGGTTTATCGGCTACTGAGATCCATGCAAAGATGGTGAAAGTATTAAAGGAGCCTTCTCCTTCATTTCCAATCGTTCACCGATGGATTTTGGAGTTTAAGCGTGGCCGTACAAGCGTTGAAGACGATCCACGCTCAGGACGTCCAAAAAGTGCATCAACACCAGAAATCATAGCGAAAATACAGGATATGGTTTTGGAAGATCATCGATCGATCGACTGTGGATGTGATAGCTGACACCATAGGCATCTCACATGGAACAACATGGCATATTTTGGCTGAAGTTTTGGGTTTCAAAAAACTGTGTGCACAATGGGTGCCGCATTTGCTAACAATGCAACAAAAACACGTTCGAATGCGACTTTCTGAGCAACATTTGGAGCAATTTCGAAAGGATAAAAAGGATTTTCTGCATCGATTCATCAGTATGGATGAGACTTGGGTCTACCATCATGATCCTGAATCAAAACAAGAGGCTAAGGAGTGGTGTGACCCAGGCACTTTGGCTCCGAAGCGAGTTCGTGTCCAGAAATCGGCCAAGAAGGGGTTAGCGTCAGTTTTTTGGGATGCAAAAGGAATTTTATTGATAGATTATCTCCAAACTGGTAAGACAATCAACTCTGATTATTATTGTGACCTTTTGGACCAGTTGGATGAAAAAATTTGTGAAAAAAGACCCGGTTTGCAGAAGAAAAAAATCATTTTTCATCAATACAATGCACCTGCTCACACAGCTCACAAAAATCATCGCCAAAATCAGTGAATTGGGGTACGAATTGTTGCAGCATCCACCCTATTCGCCAGATTTAGCTCCCTCTGACTTCTGGCTGTTCTCACACCTCAAAAAATTCCTTCGTGGAAAGCATTTTTCATCAAACGAAGAGGTTATAGCCGTCGTAGAGGAGTATTTTGCAGGCCTTCCAGAAAGTCACTTCCGTGATGGGACAACAAAGTTGGAAGATCGTTGGACCAAGTGTATTGATCTTATGGGAGACTATACTGAGCAATAAAAGTGATTTGCCCCCAAAAAAAATGTATTTTCATTTCCGCTTTCAAAACTTTTTGACTAACCTAGTAACATATTAAATGGTAAAATAAATAAAAATGAAACATTTTTTTTTCGTGGGTAGCCGATGCTTACGAATTAAAAAGAAAACATTATAATTGTCACTTTTTGATTTTGACATGGTAATTTTTTACTCAGATTAAATTGTTTATGTTTGCACATATGAAGTTGGTTGTATGAACCCACTGGAAGCATTTGAAATGTGGATGCACCGGAGAATGCTACGGATACCCTGGATGAATATGGTCAGCAACACGAGGGTTCTTCAAAGAGCCAAAGTTGATAGAAAGTTGCTGACTAATATTAAAATCTGAAAGGTGTCCTATTTGGATCATGTACTTAGAGGAGCAAAGTACAAATTACTGCAACTGATCATCCAAGGCAAAATACAGGGTCGAAGAGGTGTTGGCAGGAGGCAAATCTCGTGGCTCCGCAATATACGTTATTGGACTGGTATAAGGAGCGTTGGGGATCTTTTTCGGGCTGCCGGGGACAAAGATGCCTGCTCTCAGGTGATATTCAACGTTGGGGGTGACCTGACATGACACTAGGAAGAAGGAAGATGCATGGACGCATAATATAAATATGATAATGCCACTAGTTTTTATTTGGTCACGCATTTGCTTATGATATTATGAACTACGATTCAAAGTTTTTGATAAATTAATTTTCAGTTATCAAATTATTGAAAATTATTAAAAAAAAAACTTAAATATACACATTTATTTATATGTAAATATTACGAAAAGGCAGTTTTTCGAATTATCTACTGATAATTGGAAAATTTCGTAGCTAATTCAGTAGAATTAGCTACGAAAAATCGATTTCGGGACCTAGAAAATGGCGAAAAAATTTGAATTACGAATTATCATTGTTCTAATCAACGGACTTTTACTGTATTTTTATTTTCTAAAATATTAGATGTCCACAGACAAGGTACGTATAATATTAATTGGTCGAATGTTGATACAGTTTTGTTTATATTCTTCCAGGTTGATCTATTGCCGCAAGACAGTCGTGGATATTTGAATCACATAAAGAGTGTACTGATAGACACCATTAAGAAAAGCAGTATTTCTGGAGTGAATATCAAACATGTGGCCCTTATCTCTGCCAAGACTGGATACGGTATCGAAGAACTCATCAACAAGTTTCACAACCTGTGGTCATTTCAAGGTGATGTCTATCTTGTGGGATGTACCAACGTAGGCAAAAGTTCTCTATTCAACGCTCTTCTCCAGTCAGATTACTGTAAGGTAGAAGCGGCCGATTTATTGAAACGTGCCACGATAAGTCCATGGCCAGGGACAACGTTAAATCTTTTGAAATTCCCTATTTTACGACCAACAGGTTGGCGCCTCCATTTGAGAACTCAACGTCTCATGGTCGAGCAACATGATAAACAAGCGGAGCAGAAACTACGAAAGATGGCTGTTAAACAAACGGGACAACCGAAGTACGCTACACTCATAGGACATATCGGTAGAACGTTTGTTAATCATAGAAGAATGGTGAAATCAAATGATCTTTTCTCTATGAAAGCAACTACGACTGATTCTTCTATGGAAATAGCAGCCCACAAACGTATACTTGAAGGTGGAAAAGATTATATTGGCAGCCGATGGTGTTTCGATACTCCTGGCGTAGTACATCCCGAACAAATATTATCCATACTCACGATAGATGAATTAATGTTAACACTTCCGAAAGATTTAATAAGGCCGCAAACTTTCTATCTACACAAAGGAAATACTTTGTTTATCGCTGGTTTAGCGAGAATTGATATTTTAGAATGTGACATAATGAGATTGACTGTTTTCACTTCGAAGCATTTACCTATAACTGTCTGCGCTACTGACGACGCTGAAGAAGTATACTCGAACCTCTTGGGCACAAAGTATTTTCAAGTTCCGCAAGGAAATAAAGAAAGGTTATCGAAATGGCCTCAACTGAACTGCTCCGATGAAGAGATCAAGGTGATTGGAGAAGGATGGCAGAAATCGATTGCCGATGTTGTTCTGTCTTCTGCGGGTTGGGTGACTGTGAACGCTCTGAAAGGGAAAGAAGTAAGTTTGAAGGCGTGGACACCGGAACGGCGAGGAATCTATGTTAGAATGCCCTCGTTGATTCAGTATTCGTGTAACATGAAGGGGAAAAGGATCCAGGGGACTCCAGCATATACCATCGGTGATATTTACAATAAATGATTTTAAAATAATTGTTTATAGTGTTTTATTTTATTTTTGTCCTATTATTCCTTTTTTATATTATTTATAGTTAAAACATTAGCACTGGAGATTTAAAGATATTGTAATTTGTTTTATCAAACACTGTTTATTTTACTTTATATAACAGCACATTATTTGTGCTCCCTGATGATGAGGTGAAAACCTTGAAACCGGTAGGGTTATACCATTATATAAAGTGGAATAAACAGTGTTTGATTGAACAAATTACAATTCCTTTTTTGTTTTGGCTAAATGTGGGTGTATTCAGGCAGTGAGCAGTACTTGAAGAAAACCCTTTTTGGGAGGTCTTAAATCGATTTGATAAATATTTTAATATTAGGTGTAGCTCTTTTGGATATCTGGCCATGTGCCTCCATCTAGAGTTTGGTACTGGACTGCCTTCGATGGGATTGGTTCCGAAGATGGCAGACTTTGAAGCCAGCAGTGGAGGTGCCACATTGTCTAAAGCCATCTTTCTGACTCCTTGTTTATGGGAAACATTTTGATAAATTTCGATTCCTCTTCGGTAATACGAGGGTAGTCTCAAAAGTACCCGACCTAAAAAAGAAAACACAAAAAATTTGGGAAAAATATTTTTATTTCTCAACATAGTCTCCTTTCAGCTCGACATACTTTTCCCAGCGATGTTCAATAGCTTCGATACCCTGTTTATAGTGAGAACCGTCGAGCGCCTCAAAATAGCCATCAACTGCAGATTCCACCAATTCATTGTTGGCAAATCTTTTACCACCGAGCCATTTTTTCAAGTTTGGAAAAAGAAAATAATCCGAGGGGGCTAAATCTGGCGAATAGGGTGCGTGAGGAAGCAATTCGAACTTTAATTCATTGATTTTGGTCACCGCGATAACGGATGTGTGAACTGCATTGCATTGTCTTGATGAAACAACACTTTCCTTTTCGCCAAATGCGGCCGTTTTTTCTTGATTTCATCACTCAAACGCTGCAATAAGTTCGCATAATACTCGCCGTTGATTGTTTTTCCTTTTTGAAGATAATCAATGAAAATTATCCCACGCGCATCCCAAAAAACTGACACCATGACCTTGCCTGCAGATGGAACTGTCTTCGCCTTTTTTGGAGCCGATTCTCGCCTTTCAGTCCATTGTTTTGACTGTTCCTTCGTCTCAGGTGTGAAGTGATGGACCCATGTTTCATCCATGGTTATGAATCGACTCAAAAACTCGGCTTTATTGCTGTGAAACATCGCCAAACACTCGATTGAAACATCCTCACGACGCTGTTTTTGTTCCATTGTGAGCAAACGCGGCACCCATCTTGCGCACAGCTTTCTCATGTCCAAATTTTCAGTCAATATGCGATATACAGCACTTTTTGAAATGCCTACCATTTCTGCTAGCTCGCGCACTTTCAATTGACGGTCATCCAATACCATTTTGTGGATTTTCCTTACCATTTCTGGTGTGGTCACCTCATTTGGTCGACCACTACGATGTTCGTCTTGGCAGCTCGTACGGCCTCGTTTAAACTCTGCCACCCAATATTTTACTGTTGTAAACGAAGGAGCAGACTCCCCCAGAGTAGAATCTAGCTCGGCTTTGATATTGGTTGGACTTAGACCTTTCAAATGAAAGTATTGTATCACATAACGATGACCAATTTTTTCCATGTTTACAAATTCACTGAGAACGTTCACTATTGATGGCTGCCAAACAAATACTAAACAACGTAGCGTCTTAAAACTTAAGCTTTATAAGTTTAGTACTTTCTACCATAGTAATTTTTTAAAGCAACAACCACCATCTATACGTCAGGTCGGGTACTTGTGGGACCACCCTCGTAAATAATTTGTTTGACCCATTGTAGTCTGACACAGGTGTCTTCCATCCACAGGATGGTGGATAATGATACTTGATCACGAGGAATAGCCTTCCATTATCATTGATGTGTTAATAAATTAAAGACGGCAAAAGTATAAGGAATGATTTATTTTATCAATATTATCAAATGTCATTGTCTTGATAAATGATTACATAGTGAGATATTCACTTTACAATTTATTATAGATATTACATACATATGTATATATTACACACTACACAGTTGCATACATTAGGGGTATATCATTACAGTTAATCTTACTGGACGGTATCATATTGCTTCTTGTTTTATTTACAAAATTAAATATCCTGGATAAAAGATAAAAAAATACAGTAAAAATCTGTTAATTGAAAAATCAAGGGATAAAAAAATTCTATTAGAAATTAGACGATGACTCAAAAAAACCATTTGAATTTGCGGGACACTTCTCAACAGCTCGTAATATCGCTGCAATTTTTTTTTATTGTAAAAATAATGTTAAGTCAAATAAAATTTTGTTGAGATATTTTCGCAATATTGAAACTTATTGACACTTTTTTAATCCCAGCATATTTTGCATAAAATGTGGGAAATATCCCAAGCATTTTTTGGCAAAAAAAAAACGATAGTTTACGTTTTATTTCTTATCTCAGTTAATATTTAGTTTTAAAATTAATATATTTAATGGTAAAATAATAAAACAAAAATACGTACTAATTTTCATGGTAGCCAATGCGATGAATTAAAAAAAAACTATAATTGTCACTTATTTGATTTTGGCATGGTCACTTTTTACACAGATTAAGTTGTTTATGTTTGTGAACATCGTATAAATATGATAATTTCACTGGTTTTTATTTAATCGCGCACTTGATTATGATACTATAAATCTACGATTCCAAGTTTTTGACAAGTAAATGTTCTTAGTTGTGAAATTATTTCACAACTAAGAACATTCATAAATTACTTAGTTGTGAAAAAAGAACATTCTAAACCCTATACTTACAATAATAATCTTGAGATATTTCGATATTGAATCTTTAAATATAGGGGCCGGCGTGTAATACATCGGTTGTCCCACCACCAGAACTGTGCCTACTATGTGAATTCGTGTGATTTGCTTCGAAAAAATTGAATTATTAGAAATTATAAATACTTACTGGCAAAAAAAACAGAACTTAAACGTACGAAAAGTTGATTTCGGGACCTAGAAAAGGGCGAAAATTACGAATTACTGTTCTAATTAACGGACTTTTACTGTAATTATTTCAAAAAGGTAAATTCTTTTATATAAAACAATACATTTCTAAAATCTTTACAAAGGATAAATCTAAGATACAACTATTATTAGATATGAATTTTACAGTCTTATTGAATAAGATTATATTTTTATTGCATATTTTATAATAAAAACTTATATTTATAATATTTTTTATATAAAATTAAGTACAATAATAATAAATACAAATTATAAAGTATGATAAAAAATTACCTTTCATATTATTAGTCCTATTATTACAATATGAAATAATTTCTTGAATCTTAATTCAGTCTACTGTTTATTTCTACATATCACTGTGATAGCGATTTGATTCAAATATAATTATAGATATGTAAAAGGAAACTGACCCATAAACAATGCTCTTTTTGGTTTATTTGAATTATTTAATACGCATAGATCGATCCCGTATCGATCGTCCAGTTCATTACTCAGATAACTCCAAATAACCTGTTTTGAGATAGTGAGAAAAGCATTATTATAATCGTCACCATAAATCAAATACTATTCATTTTTGCCCCAGTTTTATATATTTTATCAATAGATGTTGATAACCTTTCCTTTCCTGTGTTGGGTATCTTCTACACGTTGCTTCTAATAACCATCAATATCTCTATAAATATTATAAATACAAGGTTAAGATTTTAGGTATTCCTCCATAATATATTTACGCATTGATTTAAAAAATAATATTAATAATAATCAGAATTTATCGACTACATCGAGGTGTTTTGTAAAGATCGAAAACAAATTCGCATTTAAACGCGGCGAACGCCTCGTCTTGACGATAGGTGAATAGTATGCGGGAAGCGCGACACTATATTCGCATCTCACTCTTGCATACTAGACTGAATTGCGAGGAGCTGAATTGTCTCAACGTCGCAAGCATAAGCGTAAGCGCCGGGGTATGCGACTGACGTTCCGCGCCACAGTAGCTTCTAGGCTTGCAAATAGGTTAGACGTACGCCCGTTCCGTGAGCGTTGCCAGATGGTTTTTTAATGTTTTCAGCAAATAAATCTCAATTATTATAATTTTTAACTTCAATTATAATTAATTAAGGGGATTATCTATGAATGTTCTTATTTTTCCGATTTAAAATCGCTTATTTTTGATCGCGTACTCACTACCCAACACCGGAGCACGCGTTTCAATTTTAACATCGTAAGGGAAGGGATAAAATCTATTAATAAAATATATAAAACTCGGACAAAAATTAATAGTATTTGATTTATGGTGATGATTATAATATTGCTTTTCTCATTATCTCAAAACAGGTTGTTTGGAGTTGTCTGAGTAATGAACTGGACGATCGATATGTGCAAAAATATTTATTAAAATTAATTTATACTTTTCAATTAAACAAACAACCCAGTTCAGATATCTTGGCAGTGAACTGCTCAGCTCTCATGATCTCCGCAGAGAAGTAAGGCCTCGGGTAGATAAAGCTGCAGTTGTGGAAGGCTACCTGAGAGATGTCATATGGAGGAATAAAGATATGAGAACGGATAGTAAGGTACGTATTTATGAGACCTGTGTGCGACCTATCCTCACATATGGCATCGAAGCGAGGGCGGACACTGTCAAGACCAAAAGTATGTTAAGGACAACACAAATGAGAACTCTACGTGCTATTGCTGGGAAGATTTTGCGTGATCGTATAAGGAACACCACAATCCGAGAGGTCTGTGAGGTCCAAGATGTAGTCAGATGGGGACGACAGCGTCGACGATACTGGTACCAACATGTACAGAGAATGAATTCCAGAAGAATTCCATACATAGCTCTGCATGGCGTACCGGATGGACGGTGTCCACCAGGGAGACCCCTGAAACGATGGAGAGATAGCTGGAGCTCAGCATCACAAGAGGATAATCCTGTAATAACAGACTCTTGAGTCAACAGAAAGTTGAAGAAGAAGAAGACTTTATATCTTTGTTAATTTAATGTTTCCGATTTAAATGCTCTCTCTTGATATCAAGTGATTCTGATGGAATTTACAATAATTTGTCTTCTGTTTAAGTGATTTTTATTCTTATGAATTCTCTATTTACGTTTTGTAAATTTTTTTGATTTGTTTTATGAAACCTACCAGCCTCAGGACAGGTATATGCTTAGTTATGTGGGGAGTGTCATGTATTAGGTTTTAACATAAGTTGTGTCCGTTTGTTTTCCAATTTAAAAATGAGAACCAAAAGTAAACCAAAATGGTAAAGGTTATACGTCATTTGAAAGAAAATTTTCTGCTCTCAAAAAGGAAGTGTCGAAAATGCTCACTTTCGTCTACTTGACATTCCATTTTGAAGGTTTGTAATCAAATAAAATAATATATGTAACGTAAAAGCAAACACAATATCTTGTAGAGCAGAAAATTTTCTTTCGAATGACGTACCTTTACCATTTTGTTTTACTTTTGGTGCTCATTTTTAAATTTGAAAAAAAACGGACAACTTATGTTAACAATGTAAAAATTAAAATTTGTTTTTTCAAACACTGTCAATTCCACTTTTTGTACAAAAAGTGGAATAAACAGTGTTCGATAAAACAAATTATAATGTCTTTGCACCTCCACAATGTTAATGCCTTAACTATAAACAACATAAAGCAACTTTGAAAAACTTTTAGTAGGAATATCGCAACGGATTCTTGCCTTCTTGTTTCGAGGCTTTCTATAATTGCACACCGTGAGAAATTCGATATGGTGAGCATATTTTGGGTAATCCCCCTTTATTCTGTACCATAGATAAATGAGGATTGTTTTTTGTATTTGTTCTATATTATTTTTATATTTGAGTTGATGAGGAACCCAAACTGCAATGCATAGTCTAATTTAGTTTTTATTAGATAATTATATAAGTTTCGAAGAATATCCAACGATACGGTTTTGTCAATGACGTATTATTGCCATAGATAAAAGATTAGGAAATATATAATATAATAATGAAAGTGTATGCGGGATTATATAATATAATGTAACAAGCAGATAATATTGTATAATATAAGAGTGGTTATATAATGGCTATGTACTGATGATTTAGAATATTCACGCTTTCTTTCTTAGTTACTAAATACTTACACTTAAAACTATTTTAAATTATTTTAAAAAGTTCCACTGATATTTATTTGAGTCAACAAGTGTTTGTGTCAAACCCTAGACTAAATAACTTTATTTTTCAATATAGGTATTTCTCACGTGAGTTCAGTTTTATTTTTTCCCCTTATTGCCGTCGATTATAATTTCAAGTTTCTGTTATAATCTGACTTATGCCATGTTTACACGAGCTTGGTACTTATCGTTTGCACTAAGCTGCTTAGTGACAAGTGAGAAGAAATAGTTTACACATTGGTGTTAGGAAGAGGTATTAGGAGCACGACATCCGTCCGGAATGGACAACCGCTGCCGCCGCCTTGTTTTGAGAAATGTGTTCAAATATCAAAAAAAGAACAATTGCCGTTTCAATTTGTCACTAAACACTTGCCGCGGCTGTTTAAACGACTCTGCAAGCGACAAGTGCTTAGTTGAATTGTGGTGGGGGTAGCTGCTTGTCGCTTAGTAAATAAGTTGGCCTCCTATTCACTTGCACTTGCCAGATTTACTAATGCTTAGTACTAATATGCTTGTTTACACGTGGATACAAGTGCGAGTGACAAGTACTAATGACAAGTACTAAAGCTCGTGTAAACATGTCATTAAGCACACAAATGCAGTTCTGTTTGAAATACAAAAGTAAAATGAAACTTCATTCATTTAAAATATCAGATAAATCGTAGGAGTTGTATAAGGTGGTGTATGGATGTAGCAAAGGTGGAAGATGTGTATCGCGATAGCAAAGTCTGACGCTCTCTCCTCTCTGCTTACCCCAACAGGGATAAGGTTTTATGGTATGTATGAAACTGCATTTGTTACCTCACACTCCCTACTGAAAAACCCTATAGGTGTTCATGCAATCATACCATCTTCAAGTTGGGGTAGTCAGATAGAAGAGCGTCAGACTTTCCTATCACGAAATACATTTTTTGCCTCTTCTACATCCATACACCTTTTTATACAGCTCCTATGATTTTTTACATTTCCTTCTTTCAAAAAATCATCACTTGTTCCAATCATACATTTTTTGGTCTACTACCACGCTTTTCAGTCACATTTGCACAGTATATTTCTTAAGTCTTTCTTCATTCATTCATTTCACGTGCTCAAACCATCTGAGTGCTCTTCACGACACATCAGCCTTAAATTCATATTTATCCCAAATCACTTCATTCTGTATTCTGTCATACATTGTCAATCCGTGTATTCTTCAAATTGCACCTATTTCTAAATCATTTATTCGGTTCTTTTCAGTCTTTTTCCACATCCACGTTTCACTTTCATACTAAAATACTGCTGATTTTTAAACCGTTGTTTGGTTATACATATATATGAAAGTGAGTGTATGTTATTCTTTTCACGTCATATATCAAATCTTGGAGACGTTAGTTTTTAATTTCTATGGGAAACAATTTCTCTCTAATAACTTCTCACTTTACAAGTAAATGTCACTTATATGCCACCCATTGACCTCTGTAATTCCTTCAGATATGAATATATATATAAACGTTAAACAACCAGGATGACATGACACATCCTTGCTTTACTCCTTTTGAAATATTCAACCACTCCGTCAAGGTGCAGTTCTTAAGAAGTGAATGTTAGCAACAATTGAATTTGAGAAATACCTGTACATCAAAATAATTATTTGATTCACTTAATTTGCATAGATCTTAATCAAATACTCGAGTATTGATACTTTATTCAGATGGAAAGTCTGCTTTAGATTTCGAAACTCAGACTTTGAATCTTATTGATTTATTTCGATAAAATTGTAAATATAAAATAGTTTTCTTTCTAAATGTCGGCCCCATTTCATTATTATTCACTGTCATGTGAACTTAAAGATTTTTACAGTTATTAATACATTTCAGTTTGTTGAAATAAAATATTGCACACAATATAATTGCAACAGGATTTAAGTTACATATTCAGGATATATACAGGGTGTAACATGAGGTGGCGATTAACAGAAGCAGGGTGATGGGGGACCTCAATACCTATCGATTTAACCCGCATGTATGTTCCGCGATATTCAGTGGTTCTCAAGTAATTTGGATTTTTGTGAAATTTGATTTGCTGACAGGGCTTTCTGTGTTACTAGAATTACTCAGTAGTAGTCGCCAGAAGACGGGAGTCTGGAGCCTTTTATAAAATTGGCGACGGTTCTTTACACGAGAAGTCATCAAGGAGCTCTTTGTGTGGATCATTATCAGTAAACGGTGCTGTAGACTAAATTATTGTATTTCACTTTCACTGTATAAAGTACAACATAATAGGTTTATTGCCATATGGCTATATCTTGCAACCAACTGGAAAGATCTAACAGAAGTTTTAAGTGAAAACTAGACTAGAGCCATTTGTAAAAAAAATGTTACCAACAGAAATTAGTCTGCAGCCTTCTGGTCGAAAAATAGGTGTCTTCCCAACTATACTCGAAAAAATGTAGCATGGTCCCTGTGACAGTTCACAAATTTGCCCCAATACAATCTTGTAACGACGTTCAGTAATTTTAATAATCTATATCAACTTTAATATAAGCCTCAATTCTAATAAATAGCAAGTTATTTAGGTAAATACATTACAAAAACTAACAATAATGACAAATTAATACATCTTGTTACAAATTAGCAAAGACGTTTGTCAAAAGTCACTATTTTAGTCTGCATTGGCTAGGGATGGGGTATACGATAATTGGATTTTCAATTTTTTTATACCTAAAATTAAATGTTCGTAATTAGCATTAATTCATAGTGGATCTTGGCTTGTTTAAAGATAGATACAAATCATACAATACATTAGAAAGTCAGTATAATGAAAATTAGGAATTAAAACGTCAGTTCAGAGAAAAACAATTTATCGATTTATAAAAATACGATTCGATTTGTAAAATAAAATGATTTTACCCCATCCCTTTGAGACATGACATTTCAAACATCACAGGGATCATGTTATATTTTCTCAAGTATAGTCCATATAGGTCATAATATCATTATCATTGATAATAATGTAATTCTTGATTTAATGGGAAAAAATAATGGAAAGCAAGAGATTTCTATGTAAAGAAGAGAATCTATAGAAACAAGATAGGAAAAATAAAGAAGTGAGAAGTATACTTTCCAACAAGAGAGATTGGTTAATAAATCAATCACATATATGATATGATTAATGTGGGATTTAACCACCAAAAAGATAGAAAGGTGAAATCAAGAAAGTTGTTAAGAATGTGGACATAGTTAGAGGAGAAAGACCTGCATATTGCAGTGATAGAAAGAAAAAATGTGGACATAGTTAGAGGAGAGAGACCTGCATATCGCAGTGATAGAAAGAAAAAATGTGGACATAGTTAGAGGAGAGAGACCTGCATATCGCAGTGATAGAAAGAAAAAATGTGGACATAGTTAGAGGAGAGAGACCTGCATATCGCAGTGATAGAAAGAAAAAATGTGGACATAGTTAGAGAGAGACCTGCATATCGCAGTGATAGAAAGAAAAAATGTGGACATAGTTAGAGGAGAGAGACCTGCATATCGCAGTGATAGAAAGAAAAAATGTGGACATAGAGGAGAGGGACCTGCATATCGCAGTGATAGAAAGAAAAAATGTGGACATAGTTAGAGAAGAGAGACCTGCATATCGCAGTGATAGAAAGAAAAAATGTGGACATTGTTAGAGGAGAGAGACCTGCATATCACAGTGATAGAAAGAAAAAATGTGGACATAGTTAGAGGAGAGAGACCTGCATATCACAGTGATAGAAAGAAAAAATGTGGACATAGTTAGAGGAGAGAGACCTGCATATCACAGTGATAGAAAGAAAAAATGTGGACATAGTTAGAGAGAGACCTGCATATCGCAGTGATAGAAAGAAAAAATGTGGACATAGTTAGAGGAGAGAGACCTGCATATCACAGTGATAGAAAGAAAAAATGTGGACATAGTTAGAGGAGAGAGACCTGCATATCACAGTGATAGAAAGAAAAAATGTGGACATAGTTAGAGAGAGACCTGCATATCGCAGTGATAGAAAGAAAAAATGTGGACATAGTTAGAGGAGAGAGAGACCTGCATATCGCAGTGATAGAAAGAAAAAATGTGGACATAGTTAGAGGAGAGAGACCTGCATATCACAGTGATAGAAAGAAAAAATGTGGACTTAGTTAGAGGAGAGAGACCTGCATATCGCAGTGATAGAAAGAAAAAATGTGGACATAGTTAGAGGAGAGAGACCTGCATATCACAGTGATAGAAAGAAAAAATGTGGACATAGTTAGAGGAGAGAGACCTGCATATCACAGTGATAGAAAGAAAAAATGTGGACATAGTTAGAGGAGAGAGACCTGCATATCACAGTGATAGAAAGAAAAAATGTGGACATAGTTAGAGAGAGACCTGCATATCGCAGTGATAGAAAGAAAAAATGTGGACATAGTTAGAGGAGAGAGACCTGCATATCACAGTGATAGAAAGAAAAAATGTGGACATAGTTAGAGGAGAGAGACCTGCATATCACAGTGATAGAAAGAAAAAATGTGGACATAGTTAGAGAGAGACCTGCATATCGCAGTGATAGAAAGAAAAAATGTGGACATAGTTAGAGGAGAGAGACCTGCATATCACAGTGATAGAAAGAAAAAATGTGGACATAGTTAGAGGAGAGAGACCTGCATATCACAGTGATAGAAAGAAAAAATGTGGACTTAGTTAGAGGAGAGAGACCTGCATATCACAGTGATAGAAAGAAAAAATGTGGACATAGTTAGAGAGAGACCTGCATATCGCAGTGATAGAAAGAAAAAATGTGGACATAGTTAGAGGAGAGAGACCTGCATATCACAGTGATAGAAAGAAAAAATGTGGACATAGTTAGAGGAGAGAGACCTGCATATCACAGTGATAGAAAGAAAAAATGTGGACATAGTTAGAGAGAGACCTGCATATCGCAGTGATAGAAAGAAAAAATGTGGACATAGTTAGAGGAGAGAGACCTGCATATCACAGTGATAGAAAGAAAAAATGTGGACATAGTTAGAGGAGAGAGACCTGCATATCACAGTGATAGAAAGAAAAAATGTGGACATAGTTAGAGAGAGACCTGCATATCGCAGTGATAGAAAGAAAAAATGTGGACATAGTTAGAGGAGAGAGACCTGCATATCACAGTGATAGAAAGAAAAAATGTGGACATAGTTAGAGGAGAGAGACCTGCATATCACAGTGATAGAAAGAAAAAATGTGGACTTAGTTAGAGGAGAGAGACCTGCATATCGCAGTGATAGAAAGAAAAAATGTGGACATAGTTAGAGAGAGAGACCTGCATATCACAGTGATAGAAAGAAAAAATGTGGACATAGTTAGAGGAGAGAGACCTGCATATCACAGTGATAGACAGAAATAATGTGGACATAGTTAGGAGAGAGACCTGCATATCACAGTGATAGAAAGAAAAAATGTGGACATAGTTAGAGGAGAGAGACCTGCATATCGCAGTGATAGAAAGAAAGACATGAATGACAAATGGTTTAATATCCAAAGTTAGTATTTGGTGGAATGGTTTGGAATAAATAAAACAAAAATGATATACAACGTTCCACTGAATTCAATGCTTTTATTAATTTGATTTATTTTTTAGCAAAATGACCAGGAGTTACATTTTTTTTTCTTTCTATAAACAAAATAAGATATAAATTTATTGCCAATTGATTAACACGTTCACTGCGTATAAAATACTTAATGTCATAAAGAGATTCTGAAAATTAGCGAATTTTTGAAAACCCATAACTTTGTTAAAAATCAAATTCTACTTTCTATTGAAACATCATATACAAGTGTATTCCTTCGTGTCTCCAAAACACATGAAATCGGCGACGAATCCTTATCGGGAGACGTTTATGAGTGCACTCAACATTCAAGGCTATTTTGTATGGACACGGGAGCCGTGTTCGACGCAGTGAACGTGTTAATGAATAATGCACATTATTGTTAAATTATCTATTGAAATAAGAATCAGTATTTTTCACGTTTGAAGGTAACTAAGCTAATCAGGTCGATATATTTATTATTGATTTTTACCCTTATAGCCCCAATAGATCGGCGGTGTACGTTAGCTATACTACAAGACCTGTTGCACCAATTCGTCGATAGTGCACGTAAATGCATACTTGAACTTTATATTTATTACAACAGTCATAAAACAGTTGAAAACAGGTAAACAAACTCTTTTGACAGTAAAATTCGTATTTGAAATGTACTTTTCTAAATGTTATACTTTTTTTTCTGTAAGGCCTCGGCCACACAGGTATGAGCGTTGCTTGGTGCTTAGAGCTACGTTGCAAACTAGGTGACATATCCTAGCGAACCAACGCACCCCATACTATCACAATGGCCACACTGTACGCTTCGCGCCACGCTACGTGACGATTAGTTACCTAGTGAGTCTCTTAGCGAATAGAAGTGTTGGTTAATTTTATTGTGTCACCGAGTGATTTTACAAGATGAAGGAAGTTTTAATAACAGCTGTGTATAAAAGGGAGCCTTTGTGGAACCCATCGAGCAAATTATACAAAAATGTACCTGTAATAAAATCACTTTGGAATGAAGTTGCGCAGTAAGTAAATAAAGGTAATGAAATTGGTTAGTTTTGAGAGTGGCATCGTGTGTTGACTCAATTACTCCCAAATATCAAATGGATTTGTGCGAAACACTTTGGTGTGGCCAAGCATGAAGTCACCTAGTCTATTAGTCACGTAGCACCTAGTGAAGCACTTTGATGTGGCCTTAGCCTAACAGTTTCAATTCTATTTCGAATTCCGTGTTTATGTGACTTATTAAATATATTTTTAATGTTTATTTAGTGTATTATAAAGAGTGTGTAAGTGAAAAAAAAACCACTATTGTATATTTCTTACCTGTAATTTTTTTCATTACTGTAAGTTTGCAAACTCGTTACATTTAAAAAAATATATATATTTTCACAATAAATATGGGGTTTTTGATATGTATCTATTTATAAGGGTTAAGGTTAGAAGGGTTGAGGCATTTTAAAATATTCACATAAATACTCGTCTTTGTCACAAACACGATCAATGAAAATATATATAAAAACTATTATTTACAATATATATTTTATAAAATATGAAAAATCATTCAGAAAACAATTATTTTAATATTTAAAATACATTATTGCATATTCATAACAGGACGATTTTAGGAAATTTAAAAACATTTACATACAGACGATCCTCGAACTTACGACAGGGACAGGGTCGCTTCCACACCAGATTCGTAACTAGTTTTTTTTTGTTTATTATTTAAAGCATTTGTAACTTAAATAATTATTGTAGGCCTTAGTTTGTAAAATAGGGGAAATATTGTAAACAATGACCTACCTCTATAAAATCGACGTAATTATGTAAAAAAGGCCCAACCCAATAATTTTTCCTGTTCTAAGATACTCATAATAGAGAAAATAACACTTTATAAGTAATTAATATTTTTTAACAAAGAATTAAATCGTGAAAACCCAGTATGAGTTATGGTTTTTCAATACTTCAGATGAACCAGAAAAATGTGTTTTAGTTAATTGGGTCCTTTTTGCATACATATATATCGAAACATAAGTGTATTATATTAATACTGCCATCTATGGAGTATTCATGAAAATAATATATCAACAGCGTTTCTATATTAAAATGATGTACAGTTGAGTATTTTTTGTAAGCTGTATGTGAATTCATTCCATTGTTAATAGACCAAAAAAAAAAACTTAAATAAAAGCTTACTAAAATTCAAGAATGTCATATTTACAAGAAATAAATATACTATACTAAAGAAAATGTAGCATGGTCTCTGTGATGTTTCACAAATTTTCCCCAATATAACCTTGTAACGACGTTCAGTAATTTAAATTATTTTATCAACTTTAATATAAGCCTCGATTCTAATAAATAGCAAGTTATTTAGGTAAATACATTACATAAAACTAACAATAATGATAAATTAATACATCTTGTTACAAATTAGCAAAAATGTGGCAGTTTGTTAAAATCAAATAATATTTGGCGACGTTCGTCAAAAGTCGCTACGTTAGTCCGCATTGGCTAGGGATGGGGTATACGATAATTGGATTTTCAATTTTTTTACATATAAAATTAAATGTCCGTAATTAGTATTAATTCATAGTGGATCTTGGCCTATTTTAAGATAGATACAAATCATACAATACATTAGAAAGTCAGTAAAATGAAAATTAGGAATTAAAACGTCAGTTTAGAGAAAAACTATTTTTCGATTTGTAAAAAAACTATTCGATTTGTAATAAAAAAAAAAGATTTTGTCCCATCCCTTTGAGACATGACATTTCAAATATCACAGGGACAATGCTACATTTTCTCGAGTATAAAGTTTTTAACTTTGAAACAGCTGTTGTAGGTGACTGCGTGGAATGTATTCAGAAAGTGTAGTAAATACATAATGTCATAACTCAAGAATCGCCTGAAATAACGTATATTTGACATATTAACAATATCAAAATAAGATTACTCTGTAAAAATGATTGATAAAAAAATTACATGATAAATAAAATTTCCTAATCTCATACGAGTCCCGTAAATATTGAGATTTCCTTATCAGGGTATTTATGGATGATATGGTAATGGGAAATGGAATGTTTAACACGTTCACTGCGTCGAACACGGCTCCCGTGTCCATACAAATATTTTGTATGGACACGGGAGCCTTGAATGTTTAGTGCACTCATAAACGTCTCTCGATAAGGATTCGTCGCCGGTTTCATGTGTTTTGAAGATACGAAAGAATACACTTCTATATGATGTTTCAATAGAAAGTAGAATTTGACTTTTAACAAATCATCTCTGTATGACATTAAGTATTTTATACGCAGTGAACGTGTTAATAGTTGAATTATTTATCTACATTAATATTAAGTTTAAGTAAAATTAAGTTAAGGAATGCAAAATAGAATTTGGTTAAATTTGCAATGAAATTTTAAATATTCGATAAATTTTCAGCGTTATATTGATTTGAATGGATTCATTTTTATCCTTTGTAAGGATACAAAATGTGAATTTCGCAAATACCATATTTTACGGACTATAAGACGCACTTTTTTCTTAAAAAAATTGCCTCCAAAATTCAGGTGCGTCTTATACTCGAAATTAATATAAAAATGTCCAGTGTTTGATTTGAAATTCCCGTCAGTCTTAAAAATGATGCGACGAACATGAGTTGCAGGGATTCACAAGCTTGCGAACACTGTCTCCCTCCCGTCCCGCCATCCAATGATCATTTTCAAGCGCAAAACAATGCCAAAACCTTCCGAAATACCGCCAGGTGTTGTTGTTCACGTACATGACAAGGGTTAGATGTACGAGGCTGGTATGAAATTATGATAAATAAACCATTTAAAGTGTATATGAGAGAGGAATGGAACAAATGGATGATGGATGAAACCCAACATGAATTCACGCCGAAGGGAGCTTTAAAATGACTTACAATCAAACAAGTGTGTCAGTTGATAAAACAGTCGTGGTCCAGAGTGAGAGAAGATATTATTGTTAAATCTTTCAAGAAGTGCGGCATAAGTAACGCTCTCGATGGCAGTGAAGACCATCTTATATATGAAGAGGACAACGATGACGATGAAGAGGAAAAAGAAGAAAGTTCTGATGAAGATTTTCAGGGATTTTAAAGGTCAGTTCGGTTTTATAAACTAAGAATTTTGTTTTAGTCTGGCTTTGCAATCTAATAATAAAAATGGGATAGTGTTATTTTTTTTTTAAATTGCCTAAAAATTAAGTTGCGTCTTATAGTCCGTAAAATACGGTATTCAGACTTTATTTTCAAATTGTTCCGCATTAAAAAAAAAAACTAATTTGTGTCATTTTTTAAAATTCAAATTCATATTATACAAACTTCAGAAAATCTGGGGAATTTTCAAGGAACCGACAGAACAATTCTCAATATTTTCATGGATGTTAAAAAAAAAAGTTATATAAATTGTTCTCACCGATTACAAACAGCTTACAAAGAATACTCAACAAAATTAGCGAATTCTTACTGATTATTAAAATATTGAAAAATACAATTTTGAGGTTTAAAATTGATAGACAATTTTATTTTAATAAAATCATTAATATTAAGGGATTAATCAAATTTGTCTATTTTCAAGTTATTATAATTGTAGAAAGATATTAAAAATTGTACAATTAATAGATTTTGAGGAAAATAAAATGTAAATCCAGTGACGATTTTGACATTAGTGTGGGTAAAAACAAGTTTAAATGAACCACTGAAAAGTGGAAAGTAATTAAATGTGGCCATAAGAAAAAAAACTTAAATAGTGGGGAAAATAAAAAGTGAAAACTTCTGGAAAATTCAAATTATTGAACTTTTTCAGAGGTTTTCACTGACAATCGAACATTATGAAATAATTTTAGATTGATATTTTTCTAACCAATATTAATTGATGAAAGTAATTTTTGTGAATAATAAAAAGGGAAGAGTTGTTTACAAGTTTATATTGAAGCATGTCCTTTTTACTAAGTTTTGGGGATTCCTTAAAAACATCTAAAAAGGATTTAATTGTGTATTAACAAGATTCCCAACATCCCTTATGTAAAATTACTTCATTCTAGTATTTTATTAAGGGTCTTTCGAATTGAGTGTTTTTTTTAATTCTTGGATAAAACACAGATGGCGTCGCGAACTTGCCTGGGTCTTGTGACATTTGAGAAGTGTAATGTATGACATTTATAAAAAATGGAGTCAAATACAATACAACAACGCGTTCAAATTGTTGAATTATTTTATGTATTGTAACCTCCGGAAACGGTGATGTTAATTGGCCACCAAGATCATGTGATCTGACACCGTTGGACTATTTTCTCTGGAGTTACGTGAAAAACCAAAATAAGAACGACCCCCGATCAATTCCTGAGCTGAAGGACGAAATTATTCGCGTTATTGGTGAGTTAGAACCCTAATTATGCCAAAATGTCTTCAAAAATTTTGACAAAATAGTGTACATCTGTGGAACTGCAAGAGGTGGACATTTGGCGGATATTGTTTATTGTGTTTAAATGTCATACATTATACTTCAATGACCAATAAAAAGTTTTTTGAATTCAAAGCAAATTGTGTGTTTTATTCAATAATTAGAATTTTAAAAAAACTGGTCAATTTGAAAGACCTTTCATTTTCGTAAATAGACCACAATTCGACAGAAACACTGAAAAAATTATCAAGACTTTATTTTAATAGGAAAAAGTTACAACTCACATCAAAAAGTTACCAACTATTAATATATACAAAAAAAATCTTCTAAGGGACTTATAATAAAAATGTATAATGTTAAATAAAATAACATATTATTTGTATAAAGCTGTACATGATTTAATTAAAATATTAAATATATAAGTCACTTATGAATATACTCAAGTATATTGCGATTCTTAAAATATGTTAAAAATTAATAATACAATATTTATATTATATGAATACTTATTTATTTATTGCATTTTATATTTCTAAGCCAAAAACTGAGTATTACTGTAGTGATTTTTAACAATGGCGATATTTTCTCATCATTCTATGTATATATTTGGGTCAGAAAAAAATTATTTGATTTTTATATCAAATATTTATTACTAGCAACTTTTTTTATTTTGATTTTAATTAAGAAAAAGGTAATCTTAAGCTGACCATAGTGATTTATATGTTATCTGACAATTCTGTCATTACGTCTGTACTCGAAAGTTAAAAAGTAATAACTGTATAAAAATAAAACAAATTCACATTTTAATTCAATAAATATATATCTGCAGTGCCGTATGTATAGTATATAGATGGTGCCGTTAGCAAGTTTGTAACTTGAAATATTCGCAATTAGCGAGTATTGTGGATTTGTTTGATTTTTGGTAGGCATAACCACAATCACTAGCATTCCTGTACTTAAAATGGATAATACATACAATGTTTGTTTATTCTATGTAAATACAGAGCCGGGACAAGGTATATTTTTTCTAAAGACTTACGGGAACGGGTAAATTTTTGTAATATTTTCAAATAGGCATTTTTTAACTTTCTAATAATAGTTATCCCTCCCCAATAATAAAAAAAGTATAAATTGGGGAAGCACGGTCACTTGATTACACAATATTTATTTATACATGGCAATAAATTTTATTAATCCATAATTTATGAAAAAAACAACAGGCAATTTAAAATGGATACACTATTTACATTGATCTGGGTTTTTTGCCTTTCATTTGTCATGTCCTCAGTAAACTATGATATTGCCTGTGTCTTATTGAGGACAAATAACATTAAGAAATAAGTTGATATTATTTCCAATTGTTGATTATGACTATTTTTAATTTATTAAAACTTAATATTTTTTTTAAGATAATTTAAAAAAAAAAATATTTTATACTATTTTCCTATTATGCCTGCCGATTTGAGCGCCCTTCAGATATCGCACCTGAGGCAAGTGCCCGGGTGTCTTGCCCTTGTCCCGGCTCTGCATGCATATAAGGAATACATAAACACTGTTTCGCAGTCAGTGTTCACTTTGTATAATCGGTCTGCCTGTTTGTTTCAGAACTGGTTTAGGAATAAACCATTTCTGAAACATTGTGTTTTGCTTTTTGTTCTATTGCATATATGATACTAAAAAATATATTATTTGTAAATTAAATACTGTATAATTTTTCCTTTCATAATAAATATCAAATTATTACAACGGCAGCCCTGATATATGTTAACACAATAACTGGATGTTAGTTACTAATTTATAATATGGGAATGTGTTGTATGGGAATGTGTTATATGGGAATGTGTTGTATGGGAATGTTTTATATGGGAATGTGTTATATGGGAATGTGTTATATGGGAATGTATTAAATGAGCAAATTTTCTTAAAACTACGCTAAAATCTCACTAAATTGAAAATAGACCCAAGTTTGAATGAAAAAGGCACGAGTAACCATTATAATTTCTTCACAATGAGCAAACATAACTTGAGCTAATTCTGATTTCCCGTTTTCAATGAATAAGTGTAAAAAATTTAGAGTTTAAGACACTTGCAGGTAGTAAAACACTTAAGTGACTTAATATATTACACAATAAGGCGTGTATCGTCCTTAATTTCTAAGTCAATTCGCGCATTTAACATTGTGAGATTATTCTAAACCTCCGATGAGTATAAAATATTATCGAGAACATCAAAGTCATGGACCAAAACACGATGACTTAAAAGGAAACAGATAGAAATATATTGAACAAGATTTATTTTATTCTTAGTTTGATGCGAAAGTTATTGCCGTTTTACACATTCCTCAAACAACACCCCTTTCTATCCCCAAATTAAAGAAAATAAGATTAATTTATAATAATTTTCTATTGTTCAATATAATTTAGTTATAATCGACAGATTTTCATTAACCTGTACACCGCGTTAAAAATCAAATTCCACGAATCCTGTGCGCGGCACAATTTCGTAGTTTTTTAATTTCTAAATTTAAACGCGTATTTTGTTTAGAACCACTGATATTTGATTACAACACCAAGTAAACATGACATTCAAGTAATTTTCTGATAATAAATAATAGTCATTACTCTTAAGGAGACTCATTAAATAAAGGAGATAAACTAAACATTACGTAAAATACACAAAGGAATGCTACAGATCAGATCACAGGCGTTTGTGCTTCCCGCGAGGAACACGTTAAAATACAGTAGGATTTGATATAAAGAGGAATAATTTTGAAAGAACTTCATCTATTGACTGTTTAAAAAAAAAGGCATAAAAATGCATCAAATAAGCATACCCATGATTGTATACTATATTATCTTTTATAAAATCCATTTTAATTAAAATTAAGTACACTTTAGCCACACAATAACGTTCCAAAAATATGATAAATCCACTATCGTTCTTGTATAAATATATTAAAATGTCTCTAAATTTCACGTTAATCTTAATTTACATTGACCGTATAAAATCAACATAGTTTCATTTTTCAAGTGATCGGTTAATACAGATTATTTGATTGGAATAAATAAATTTATTCATTTATATTATGATATCCTTCGAAATATCTGTTTTGACGATTCGAATATATTGAAAAGTGTGACAAAATTGTTTTCAGTCCCGTTAATCCAACCTTCGAGAACCATCGAGTGGTTCTTAAATACTACTGCATGTGAAAAGGTAACAATACTCGAACGTTTCTAGTGCACGTGAGTATTATCACCAGATGAACTAATTTACTAGACTGGGACCTTTTTTTATATATTTCTTTTTGCGTACCATTGGTAATCAAACCCAAACCCACCTGAGTGAAAGATAAACTACTTGTCAACTGGGTTATGGAGGTTTACCGTTAAAAATCCATGTCAGATATCTTAATACAACTGAAGAGAGAATTATAAGAGTACGGGGTTTGAATTGACGACCTTACACATGTAAATCCAGCGTGTTACCAAGAAGCATGCTCCTCATTTTATAATAGATAACAGCACGGGGTTCAAACTGACGACCTTACACGTGTAAATCCAGCGCTTTACCAAGAAGACATGCTCCTCATTTTATAATACATAACAGCACGGGGTTCAAACTGACGACCTTACACATGTAAATCCAGCGCTTTACCAAGAAGCCATGCTCCTCATTTTATAATATATAACAGCACGGGGTTCAAACTGACGACCTTACACATGTAAATTCAGTGCGTTACCGAGAACCATGCTCCTCATTTTATAATACATAACAGCATGGGGTTCAAACTGACGACTTTACACATGTAAGTCCAGCGCTTTACCAAGAAGCCATGCTCCTCATTTTATAATACATAACAGCACAGGGTTCAAACTGACGACCTTACACATGTAAATTCAGCGAGTTACCAAGAACCAAAAAGATACATTAAAATATATCAAACAACAACTAAGCCAGGTTAGACATGTGAATAAAAGATGTTCTCTATTTAATAGTCAGTAAGGCAAAGAGACCTCAAAGATTTTGACATAAACATTGAAAAGAGGGAGTTTCTTTTCGAGAAACATTGAAAGCAGAGTGAGTCCATTCCATTCCAGTCGTGACGACAATCAGATCTATATCCTATCGGCATTGAAAGGTCTTCTTCCGAACAGCTAACGGTGCACAGTAGACAAATGTGGATTCTCTGGGTCAATATATTAGCACAGAGAGCATATATAGGGAGTCCCAAAAAATGTATGCACACTTTTCCACTGTGCCGTTTTGCTGCAGGAATTTGTCATAACACTTTCGTGAGGAGTTCAGGTATGAGGACTTTAATTTTCCAACAAGATGGTGCACCTACCCACCATCAACGTAATGTGAAGGCCTATCTTGATGAAAATTTGTCAAATAGATGGATTGGATGTAGAGGTAACATTGAATACACCTCGCACTCCCCAAACCTCACGTCAATAGATTTTTTTTATGGGGACTTGTCAAAGATAAGATGGAATAGTTAAAGAATTGAGAACACTAATTGAAACAGAATGCAAAACAAACAATTCGTGTCGAGTTGCTGACTAATATTAAAATCCGAAAGGTGTCCTATTTGGGTCATGTACTTAGAGGAGCAAAGTACAAATTACTGCACCTGATCATCCAAGGCAAAATAGAGGGTCAAAGAGGTGTTGGCAGGAGGCAAATCTCCTGGCTCCGCAATTTACGTAATTGGACTGGTATAAGGAGCGTTGGGGATCTTTTTCGGGCTGCCGGGGACAAAGATGCCTACTCTCAGGTGATATTCAACGTTGGGGGGAACGTGACATGACACTAGGAAGAAGAAGATGTCTAAATTCTACTGAAGTTGACTTGGAACCTTAAATACAATGCAAATTTATATAAATTTTTTTTAAATAATACAATTAAATTATAAATTCTTATTATACGATTATTCTTTTGATTATAAGGCACTTAAGTTCACTAGAAATTCCAGGCACTAAGTTTAAAGGCAGTGTATAATATAGTAAAATAAAATAATATAAAATAAATAATCAATAATCATACTCCTGTATCATCAGACCCACTATACCCGATTATTCATATCATATCAAATAAAAATATTCACCGATCACTTGTCATTTTACAGCACAATCACATTTGGATACAAATAAAATTTGTTCATATCTCTAATAATTTACGTAAGCTATATAAAAATCACATTGTGTCATATTCACATACACTTTTTACAGTCTTACGATGAGTGAAATAAAATAGTTCCGTGTCTGTTATATTTACGTATTATAAATTAGGTTATTTCTTCTGTGACAGTAGTCTCGAACATAACAAACAAATTAGGTTATTTCTTCTGTGACAGTAGTCTCGAACATAACAAATAAATTAGGTTATTTCTTCTGTGACACTAGTCTCGAACATAACAAATCAAGACCATTCCTGAACTGCTGTCCACTCGAGTTAAATATTTAACGTATAAAATCACTCTACGATACATAAAATGACTATAAAATCAAGGTTATATACTTTGTAGTTAGTAAGACTATTACCATTTTGGTCCCCTTCTAAAATCGTATCGTGAACTGATTGATTTCAAACTTTGTCTTATTCAAGTCCCTTAATGAGATGTATCCATTGTATCTTTCGAATCTGTGTCTGAGTGATGTTCCTTCGGAGAGAAGTAAAACTTTGAGATCGATTTCTTTTTCGTCTAATAAATTAGTGCTTCTAAATATCAATCCAATAGGGCATCGTATTGTGATAGAGCTTTCTTAGTATGGAATGGTCTGCCTCCTAGTGTCATTGATATGGGTGGCGTGTGCAGCTTTAGGAAGCACTTATAGACAATCCTTTTTGGGAGGTCTTATCAACATTTACGAGTGAGTTTGAATCCTTAGTTAGAGCGCCCTTGATGAGAGTTTATTTTCTAAACTGCATTATATAAATTTTCTTTTTTTATTATTATTATTATATGACAAATGGTTTTCCTTATTTTTTCGTAAGATAAATAAATGCCTTGGAGATGTGGTGCTGACGACGAATGTTGCATTTATTTTGGACAGTTCGTAAGACAATTTCATCAGTTCTAGAAATCGAACAGCATTTATCTTCTGCGAATCCTCAAATACTTCAGCTAAGATACAATGGCGAGGTCCCGATAATGGGGCAGATCATCAATGTGATGCACAAATATAGTAAGGAATACAACCAACAGCTCACTCCAAAAGTGTAGTTAGTAAATGCCACTAATAGTAAATAGAAGAATCATTCTTTCTGCAGTGCAGTCAATTCGCTCGATAATCCAGTCCAATGATCACGGCTGCTCTGTAAAGAGCATACCAAACTAGAAGAAGACCTTATTTCCATACTTATCTTTCTTGCAATAGCTTCGAGCATCTTGTCGTCTCGCACTGAATGTACGTACTACACGTCAACTCGAAACCTTTCTCATACACAGTTCAATATATGTTTATTTATATATTCTATGTAAGTCTTTGTTCGAGGAATGGCTTTCGGAATCACACATATATGTTCTTGTACCCTCAATCTACGTTATTTCAACATGCCAAATGATATTCTTTCTTAAATCATGTTCTTACAGTTTACGTCGGTTATATATCTAAATATTTACTTAGCCTGTTTGAATATCTTTTTCAGTTTTGATTATTTTTAATAACGTTCTGACAAATAGTAGTAAAATTAACTAAGTCTCATATAAGCGTAAAGAACTTAATGGATTTCGTAAATGCTTCACTTCTGTACTTTGTTCGTATCATACAAAACACGAGTGACACTCTAGATACTCCAACTTAGTTACTTTACACAGTCTCAAAGGACGTGATACTGTTGATATGGTGTCTATTTACGTTGCGTAAATGATCCTTACTTTCGGTAGTAATTTCATGATGCTGTCTAATGTCTCGACTCAAATATTCATATACACCTTACTTCTTAGCAGTGTTGTTAAAGCTAGTTTGAATAAGCTAGTTTTGTCACTCCCTTTCGTGCTTAAATGTCTAATCTTAGATCCGCATATCCATGAACAGAGTGGACACACTCTTCCAGGTGACGTTTAACGATTGGTGCTCTTTTCACATTGCCCTTCGTACATCAGTCACATCTCACAGTCTCACAAAGTGCCACCTTCCTCAGTCACGGTTCTCTCCACTGGTGGCACTCTTGTGCAACCCAGCTCTTGGTATGTATATCACACAGCCTTAGATTAAACTTAAGGTGTTTTCTTATCTTGGAAGGATCTTATCATGTGGTGTCGACATCTATGAAGGAATACAACACCAACCGAGATGTGCTAGTAGACTGTGGGGAAGGGTGTTCGGAAGAGTATCCCGATTAAAGCCACTCTTAGAACAAGCTTTACTTGTAGCACGTAACTTAGAAACACTGCTTTGTGGACTATATATATAACAAATACGAAACTCTTGATATATTTACATACTTTGTACAGTCTTGCATTTACGTAATATGTACGAGTTGTTCTTCTGATATTGAAGATGTGTTTAATAGCACATTTGTATTCTTATATTTTGGATTGTTTCACATTACACCAAAATACGAGAGATACGTGATACTTCGTACAAGACATCCTGAACCTCCTATTCACACACACTTGACACAGTCTTATAGTAAATATTATTGCTTGATTGTTCGGTGTCTTATCAAAATAACTATATGAGTCTCTCTTCCGGCGGTGGTTTCAACACACTGTCTAACATCTCGAGTCTGGGGTTCCGGTACTCCTGGCCGCTAGGGCTGTAGGTGCCGCGCGTGGCACGCTTGGTGCGCGCCAAAACGCACGCTGCAGCTAGGCCGGCGCCCCCGAGGGCACAGAGCCCCCCTACCACGCAGCCTATTATGATGCCAATCGGGACTCCGTCGTCCGCATTGGCAATTTGCAACTGGAAAAGGAAAGGAAATTAAATATAATATAAACATAATTAAAAATGAATGGATTAGTTTTTATAAATTTCCAGTTATACTGCTTTAAACATAACGTATCAATCAACAATTCTATAATGTAATGTATTTACATAAATAACTTGCTATTTATTAGAATCGAGGCTTATATTAAAGTTGATAAAATAATTAAAACTACTGAACGTCGTTACAAGTTTGTATTGGGGCAAATTTGTGAAATGTCACAGGGACCATGCTACATTTTCTTTAGTATAGATGGGGATTTATTTTGTCCTTCATAACAGCGTGGGTCATGGTGCGGTCAAACTGAACCTAATTTCAAACGCTTAAATGAAACATACCTTATCCGTGCAATTCTTTCCAGCCCATCCCTCGACACATTGGCACTCGTACGCCGGCACGTCGGAGCACATCTCCTTGCAGACTCCATCGTTCTGGCACGGGCCGCGCACCCAGCGCGAGGACACCTTGTTCGTCGTGCCATTACCACCCAAAGAACGGCCTGTTGCGGCAGTCGCTTCAGACGTCTCAGCGTCACTCGTGTAGGCCGGGTCTGACGGCAGGATTGTGACGAGACGGGTCTCGAAGCATGGGTCTGTAATATCACATGTTGGACCACAGGAGCCTGGAGGACACTTGCAGCTGAAATAAATATTTATTTATTAATAAAATGGACGATACTTAAATGTCCTTTACATGTCACAGTAACAATTATAAAATAAAAGATAACATATCAATATCTTCCATAAAAAAGTAACAATTCAGGATACGATTGTCTCTTTATATTCAAGTCCCTTAATGGGATGTCTCCATTGTATCTTTCTAATCTGTGTCTGTGGGATGTTTTTTCGGAGATACTTAAAACATTAAGGTCAATTTCTTCTTCATCTAATGAATTGGTTGTTTCAAATCGATCCAACAGGGCGGGTTATGATAAAGCGTTTGCCGATGCTGGTCTTGTGGTGTGGAATGGTTTGCCTCCTAGTGTCCGAGATATGGCACGTGCAGCTTTAGGAAGCACTTAAAGACAATCCTTTTTATGAAGACTTATGAGTAGGTTCGAATCCTGAGTTAGAGCGCCCTTGAGGAGAGTTTTTTCTCTAAACGGCGATATATAAATTGTCCTTTTATTATCTTCTTCTTCAACTTTCTGTAGACTCAAAAGTCTGTTATTACAGAATTATCCTCTTGTGATGCTGAGCTCCAGCTATCTCTCCATCGTTTCGGGGGTCTCCCTGGTGGACACCGTCCATCCGGTACCCCATGCAGAGCTATGCATGGAATTCTTGTGGAATTCATTCTCTGTACATGTTGGTACTAGTATCGTCGACGCTGTCGTCCCCATCTGACCACATCTTGGACCTCACAGACCTCTCGGATTGTGGTGTTACTTACACGATCACGCAAAATCTTCCCAGCAATAGCACGTAGAGTTCTCATTTCCGTTACCCTTAGCATAGGTCTTGACAGTGTCCGCCCTCGCTTTGATGCAATATGTGAGGATAGGTCGCACACAGGTCTTATTGTTACCTTTTATTATGTATTTTTCAAAATATGATAAATGAAAATACCACTGTATCATACAACACGGAAAGTAAAAAAAATAATTCAAAACAATCTATTAAATTAACAATACGAGACTTGAAAAATATTAATTTCTTTTAAGGGCAATAGGAATATGCAACGATAGGACATATTACAAAAATATTATAATAGTTCTATTATAATAGTCAAGAAATAAGATTGAAGAAATGCTGGAGAAGGACCCTCCTGAACTTAACAACGTCTATATTAAAAATATCAACCAAAACAGACAATTGTTAGATTCTCAGGATAAATGAATTACAACATGCAACTATCGTTAGTAAAATGCTATTGACACATTTGAATTGTAAAAGGTTTCTTGTGTTTCTAGTAGGAGTGTGGAAACCAATTTGAGCCAATATATCGGAGCTATCAACAATATTGTGAATAACAACAAGAAGCCATAGTCCGTTTTTTGCCATTCTAATTTTTTTGCGTAGTTCAAGCTCGCACGCTTTGTAATTAGTGGCTGCCGTGGGATCCAGAGGTTGTTTTAATACTTTTAAATTTGCTCTTTGCTTACAAACAAGCTATTGAATACATTCTCTGTATACAACTTGTAGTAAACAAGCTATTGAATACGTTCTCTGTATACAACTTTTAGAAAACAAGCTATTGAATATGTTCTCTGTAAAAAACTTGTAGTAAACAAGCTATTGAATACGCTCTCTGTATACAACTTGTAGTAAACAAGCTATTGAATACGTTCTCTGTATACAGCTTGTAGTAAACAAGCTATTGGATACGTTCTCTGTATACAACTTGTAGAAAACAAGCTATTGAATATGTTCTCTGTAAACAACTTGTAGAAAACAAGCTATTGAATACGTTCTCTGTAAACAACTTGTAGTAAACAAGCTATTGAATACGTTCTCTGTATACAAATTGTAATACACAAGCTATTGAATACATTCTCTGAACCAATCCTCCTGGCACTTACCTTTGGTGATTCCAATCACAAACATGCAAGTCATTCCTGATTTCCAGAAGCTTTCGGCATTAGTAATCTCTGCTGTAATTAGTGGAATAACAAAGTAATACATTGTTAAATAATCTAATATGGAGTTTCACAAAGTTAAAGCCGAAAGATGATAAACTCCATTCAATTAGCTTTGTTTATAATTTAAATAATCGTGCTTTAGTCGATGACAGCCGATATATTTGATAAAATTAGTAATTAACCCTAAAAATACAAAAGATAACTTACATGAAAGATCCGGGAGTGTTGATGCAGGTACCTCCCTCGCCGCAGGAGACCAGCCTCGTGGCGCACTCATCGATGTCCTCCTGGCAGTTCACACCCGCGTAACCTGACCACAAGAGCAACACCACAACACTTAGTCTGCGTATCCACCTCATCACTCTCACATGGCGCATCTCCAATATTCGATAAAGTACATAAGTCCTAACAAAGTCATTTTAAATATAACGTCACATATTGATTGATGTTCACACACTGATGTTCAAATGCAATGAAGATGAAGATAATTGAGTTATCGATATAATCTTAAAGCATTTCTCCATTAAGTACCGGATATTAATTAGGCTTTGGTTTTTTTTTGACAGTTTATTATAAAGGTGATGAAAAGTGTAAAAGGAAAAGTATCAGGTCTGTAAATATGAAACCGGAATTCACTCATAGATGGCTCTAGTTGTCAATGTAGTGACTGTTAAACCGCGTTATTGGCGCCTTTACATTTGTCAAAGACTTTTAACTCGCAACAATACAAGTTTAATACAACTACATATGTTTTAAGGCGTTGAAAATGTCTGTTTTTGTGCCTGAAAACTTCGATTTGCGGACAGCATTGATTTTCTGTTACCATTTGAAGAAAACTGCCGCAGAATCGCATCGAATGCTTGTCAAAACTTACGGTGAGTATGATCTTGGTAAATCACAGTGCTTTGAGTGGTTTAAAAAATTCAAAAGTGGCGATTATGACGTGAGAAACAAAGAACGTGGAAGACCACCGAGAAAGTTTGAAGACGCCGAATTGCAAGGATTGTTGGATGAGGATGATGCTCAAACGCAACAACTCAAGGATCAATTAAATGTGACACGAGAAGCCGTCTCCATACGTTTGAAAGCCATGGGAAAGATCCAGAAGGTGGGAAAAGGGGTTCCACATAAACTGAATGAAAGACAGCAGGAAAACCAAAAAACCACTTGCGAAATGCTGCTCGCCAGATACAAAAGAAAATAATTTCTCCATTGAATTGTGACTGGCGACGAAAAATGGATATATATTTTGAGAATATTTTCAAATAAATTATTATGTATTTTATATCATAGTTTCTACCTTTAATAATTTCACAATTGTGAACATTAATTTGTCAATTTTTTTTAATCGTAATTCATATTATCATATAGAAATGCGCGACCAAATAAAAACCAGTGACATCGTCATATTTATACTACCCATAAAAACATAAACAACTTAATTTGTGTAATAAGTGACAATTATAGTATTATATATTTTAAATTTGTACGTGTTGTGGCTGCTCATGAAAAATAGTACGTAATTTAAAAAAATTATTTTATCATAAATATCTTATTATATCTCAATATTGTGGAAATATGTCGACAAAACTTTATTTGACTTACGATATTTTGACTATCCATCCCCACGAAATCCATTAACACAAACGTGAGCACATGCCCACGAACCCCACAAAGACGGACAATCACCCGAACATTCCTTTTCATATAAAGTGAGATATCATCAATCAAAAGGAAAGGAAGGGATGGTGGAGGAAAGGAAAAGAAAAATCGGGAATGAAACACGTTATTTTACTGACTAGAAATTAAGAGTTTTTTCAGTCGCTTCTTAAAGCATGCCAAGGACGGAGCGAGTCTTATATTGGTTTGTAACTGATTCCAGAGTCTTTTCAGTCGCTTTTTAAAGCATGCCAAGGACGGGACTTATAAGATTGTATAAAACAAATACAAAATGAAAACAATGCAATGTTGATTGTATGAATGTATACAAAGTGAAGTTTAGAAAAAGATTTGAGGATGATTGTTGACAAGTTGAAAGAAATGGTTGATGGATGAATGGGTGATCAACGAAAGACTAGAACAACTTGATGAATTATGCTATTTGGGAGGCATGTTTTCCAGAGACAGTAAGATAAAATATATTGAAAGGAGTTTTGCTGCTGGTAACAAGGTCAATGGCGTACTTAGTACTGTTTCTATCAATAAGTAAATCGCAGTCTTCAAAAATGATTGTGAAATATTTTTGGTATACATTTTTTACTATTATTATTATTTATTATTAAAATTTTTTTTTTTTTTAACAATAATTTATAAATAGTAAAAAAATAGTTTTGAATTTTCCATTTATCGAAGTTTCATACCAAATTTGAAGGCAATCGGTTGGATAGAACTTGAGATTTTATGTCGACTAGGTCGAAAAAAGTAGTTAAGAGAAAAACACATTTAAAGTTTTGAGATTATTAGAGAAAAACATGTTTTGAGAGTCATTCCGGTGCGGCGTAATTGCTGCCTCATTTATAGCTACAACTTCGTAAATATTGAGAATTTTAAAATTTCCTTTTGAGAACATACTCTTAAAGGTCTCATCCATAGCGATGGAGGATGTGCAGCAGATGTAACACATAGAATTAGTGTGGGATGGACGAAGTTTAGATCAATGACGGGAGTTCTATGTGATCCGAAAATGCCAGTAAAGTTAAAAGGAAAAGTGTACCAAACGATTGTCAGACCCGCACTCTTCTATGGCTCCGAATGCTGGACGATGTATACCTCTTACTCTAGGCAACTAGAAACTGCTGAAATGCGCATGCTAAGATGGTCAGCTGGTGTGTCCCTAAGAGACTAAATAAAAAGCTCACGCATTCGTGGAAGCCTGGGTGTTACAGACATCAACAGCAAGATGGAGGAGAGGCGATTGAGATGGTATGGGCACGTTGGACGCAGAGCACCCGATCACATTGTGAACCAGGCAATCTCCATGGATCTTCCTCGAATAACAACCAGAGGAAGACCAAAGAATTCATGGGTGGCGCAAAAAGATAACCTGATGCAGAGGCACAGCCTGGGGGACGTAGTCCGGGACAGAAGAGCATACAACCTGAGGACGAGGAGAGCTGGCCCCAACAGTCTTCACAGACAGTGAGTTGGGATGGAGCCAGGGATAAAAGAAGATTCTTAAAGGTCTAAACTTTAAGAATATGCAAAAAATGTAAAAAAACAATTTTTTCAAATTTTTAGAGTATAATACCCCCTTAATAATGTAACGTGACCAGTTAAATTCTACAGAAATAACTTTCAATAGCATTTGATGTATAAAGGATAGTACAATACTTGTCAAAGGATAGTTACAGTTTTAATGACTCACTCAGTGATTTGACCGAGTATTGATTCCAGAGTAATTCTTAACACATTACGTAACTCGACACGACAACCAGAGATAACATTTCTGATTAAAGAAATGATTAGTTCAACAAATATTTATCTATTTCATATTTCTTATTGACATTTTTGACAGAAGAGATTGTGTCAAGTCACACAATCACAAGTATGATTGTTGACAATTTTTAATTCAGTATTTCGATACTTTTTTTTTATCAATTATAATTATCATTATAGACAGGTAACATGAATGCTGTTAATACTTTTATCAAGTTTAAATGTCACATGTTTAAGATGAAACAGCAAAACAAAAAACAGTTTAAAAAATAAGTAAAGAAACAAACCAACAAAATAGTACTTCTGGGTTTGTTTGTATGAACTGGTCCAGACAGATTTTAAACTGGTTTAGTGTCCACAGTGTTCACTACACTAGTGGGACATTTGAATGGCGTTTTGGTAAAGAGGTATATGTCATCAATTACTTATTTGTCAGCTTGAAGTTTTGCAACACTTGTATTCCTGAAATACAGACCTCAGGTAAGTTAAGGTAAGTTCATGGTGTTTGACCGGCAGGATCACGCAGGAGCACGTCTTACATTGAACGGTGCTGATATAGAGAGAGTGGAAACATTTAAATACCTCGAAAGTATCCTAGTGGAAGACCTCGAACCAGAAACCGAAGTCAAGTGTAGAATTCTTAGAATTAATCTCGTGCGGTTTTTAATAAAATGGGAAGCATATTCTGTGATGATAATCTAACCTTGAAACTTCGACAACGGTTAGTCAAATGCTACGTTTGGTCAGTGTTATTGCATGGAGTGGAATCATGGACCCTCAAAGTTGGTAGTATGAACCGACTGGAAGCATTCGAAATGTGGACGCACCGGAGAATGTTACGGATACCCTGGACGGATATGGTCAGCAACACGAGGGTTCTTCAAAGAGCCAAAGTTGATAGAGAGTTGCTGACTAATATTAAAATCCGAAAAGTGTCCTATTTGGGTCATGTACGTAGAGGAGAAAACTACAAATTTCTGCACCTGATCATCCAAGGCAAAATAGAGGGTCGATGAGGTGTAAGTAGGAGCCAAATCTCCTGGCTCCGCAATATACGTGATTGGACTGGTATATGGAGCGTTGGGGATCTTTTTCTGGCTGCCGGGGACAAAGATGCTTACTCTCAGGTGATAGTCAACGTTGGCGGTACCTGACATGACACCAAGAAGAAGAATTCATCCTTTATCAATTAATTCTGTTTTCTGTTATACATTATGACCCCATTATAGAAACAAATTATAATTTCAAAGATAATAAAGTTTAAATTTTCCGTTAGTCACATAAGTTATATAAAAAAATGAATTGAAAAATATTGATAAGAAAAAATAAAAAAAGGAATAAACAAAAGAATACAAAAAGTTTCATTGCTTTTTAAAAAAATCTTTTAGGTCAATAGACCACACATACTTCCAATGAAACATGGATTAGTCTACCTGAAGAGAACCTCGAGATAGGAGGTAGAAACACGTGTCACGGAAATTAATATAATAAAGTAATTTATTATTAAATATCGTAATAAAATATGTTTTTGACAAGAACGAGAGAATAATGTATACGACCACTTTTGAACTGTCAAGACTGTTGAGAAATATACTACGGACAAATGTCGTTAAATATATAAGGTGTATCAAAAAGTTTTGTTACATTAAAACATTCGAGATAGATGATTATCTCTCAAGAGCTGTTGATGACTTCTTTAACCACTTGACAGTTTTGCCCGAGCGGGAGTCGGGCACGAAGTTTTTTTTTATACTGATGAGTCCGAGCTTTGTTCGGGCAAATTTTGTATCGACTTGTTGAGAGTGTTTCTCCCAAGCGTGTCGTTCGGGTAGATCTTGTTTCAACTTGTTTTCTCCGAACGGAATATATTTTCGTATACAATTTATTCGTTCACAGTTCGTCATTGTGTTACGTCGCGTGTTAAAAATCCGATTGTTAAGTGGTTAATTCTAAATTGGCACGGAGGATTTTGAGTCTATGGTTTATGCGGATGATAAGTCTACTTTCTGTAGTCTAAATTCTGTGATCTACATAAGTGGAAAAAATATTCTTAAACAGGATATTTCTAACAGCATGTCTCAAGTTGGATGTCAAAAAATAAAATCCAAGGAAAATAGAATTTCTCTGAGTGGCTCACAGTGTAGACAACACTTTCTTGAAGGCGATGCTTTGTAAGTTATGGATGTTCGTAACATCCATAACTGACAAAGCATCGCCTTCACAGCGTACAGTTTCAAGTGGTTTCTATAGTCTTAGAGAGTTTAAATTTGTACGTCGATGTCTTCCAACAAGATAAATAAAACCTCTTATTATATATTTCATCGCCGATATTGCAGGAACACGTAACTCGATTTTTTGGTATTAAGTCTTTTTCTTCTTCTTAAACTTTCTATAGACTCAAGAGTCTGTTACTGCAGGATTGTCCTCCTGTGATGCTGAGCTCCAGCTATCTCTCCATCGTTTCGGGGATCTCCCTGGTGGACGCCATCTATCCGGCACCCCATGCAGAGCTATGTATGGAATTCTTGTGGAATTCATTCTCTGTACATGTTGGTACCAGTATCGTCAACGCTGTCGTCCCCATCTGACCACATCTTGGACCTCACAGACCTCTCGGATTGTGGTGTTCTATACACGATCACGCAAAGTCTTCCCAGCAATAGCACGTAGAGTTTTCATTTCCATTGTCCTTAGCATACTTTTTGTCCTGACAGTGTCCGCCCTCGCTTCGATGCCATATATGAGGATAGGTCGCACACAGGTCTTGTGTGCGGTATTAAGTAATTTTCTTTATTTTTTGTCATCTCTTGTATCATTGACACATTTTTGCATTAACACATATATTTATTTTCAACGCTGAACGCATTTATTCATAACTGCAATACCAAGTGACGTTTTTATTTTATTATATTTTTGTAGAAAAATAGTTTTTTGTCTCCCCTGTTAAATTTGGGCAATTCTAGATACGTGTTCCTGCAGTATCGGTGACGATTCGTTGTATCGCATCTGGATTATCGTAACTCTATTTATTCTGGGTTTCCTGATTCACAAATTTCTACACTCTAGTCTGTTTACAATGCAGCTGCTTGAGGTTGATATATGGTAGTCATAAATATTGCCAAGTCTACACTACTACACGTATCCTGAACGGATTGATTTCAAACTCTGTCTCTTTGTATTCAAGTCCCTTAATTGTATTCAAGTCCCTTAATGGGTCTCCATTGTATCTTTCGAATCTACGTCTAAGAGATGTTCTTTCGGAGAGAAATAGAACTTTGAAGTCGATTTCTTCTTCATCTAATAAATGGGTTGTTTCAAATCAATCCAATACGGTGGAATATTATGATCGAGCTTTTGATGTCGGCGGTCCTGTGGTATGGAATGGTCTGCCTTCTAGTGTCAGAGATATGGGTGTCGTGTGAAGCTTTAGGAAGCACTTAAAAGCAATCCTTTTTGGGAGATCTTGTTAAAATTAATGAGTGGGTTTAAATTTTGAGTTGGAACACCCTTGAGGAGAGTTTGTTCTGTAAACGGCGCTATACAAATTATTATTATAAATAAAGTCAAACAATTTTACGCCAATGGTATTTTTAAGTTACCTCAAAGATGGGAAATAGTTGTAGCTAATAAGAGTGAATACATTGGAGGCTAAAAATAGTTGTAGCTAATAAGAGTGAATACATTGGAGGCTAAAAATAGTTGTAGCTAATAAGAGTGAATACATTGGAGGCTAAAAATAGTTGTAGCTAATAAGAGTGAATACATTGGAGGCTAAAAATAGTTGTAGCTAATAAGAGTGAATACATTGGAGGCTAAAAATAGTTGTAGCTAATAAGAGTGAATACATTGGAGACAAAAAAATAAATAAACATTAAAAAAACTTGATCTAACTTTTTTATTTTTTTTGTGACAGAACTTTCTGATACCCTTATATAATGAGTGGTATTGTTATGCCGGTCGGAAACAATTGTTTTATGAAGCAGTCTGTTTTGGTTAGCCAATTGTTTTATGGAGCAGTCTGTTTTGATTCACTAATTGTTTTAATTTTAAAATGAGCGCAGAAGGTCGAATGAAATATTATTAAATTGATAATTATCAAACTGTTGAGAGACGTACACGTACATACCATCACGCCGTTTGAAGGCTGAGGTAGGCAGAGAGGGTAGAGCGCCAGACTTTCCTATCTCAACACACATATTTCGCATCTTCCACATATACACACTCATACAGCTTCTATGATTTCTGTTACTTAATTTCATTATTTCAAAATATTATTCACTTAATCCAACCATACACTCCTTGTTCTTCCTTCATTCATTCGTTCAGACACAAATTCCCACTCTGAGATGGGTTGGGCACAAAGAACTAATGAATGAAGAAAACTAACAAAGCAAATATACAGTGCAAATGTGAGTGGAAGGCGAAATAGAGGAAGACCAAGAAGAGTGTGGTTGGATCAGGTGAATGATATTTTGAAAGGAAATATAAAATGTAAGAGAAATCGTAGTAGCTGTATGAAAAAGTAATAGATGTAGAAGAGACGAAATCTGGTGCACTCTCCTCTCTGCCCACCCCGACAAGAAAGCGTTATGGTATGTATGTACAATACAAGGATACTGCTGAAAAAAAACCTAGACCTATTTTCTCAGGTATCATCAGGAAAGGAACCCGAAACCCTCAGATTTGAAGAAATGAATTCTACAAACTTAGTCACAGATCACTTGATGTTATTTTTTTTTCCACTTTGCACGGATTTCTCCTGTCACACAAAGAGGGTCTGATTCTAGCGTTAGTTTATTCGTTAGGAAGAATATCGGCCAGGATTCTTCTCATACTGCTAGACGGTACCGAGAATATATCAACAGTGGCATTCAGTTGGTTCAATATCTCTATACCACGCGTGACTGGGTGTTTAGTCATGATATTCGTCCTGTAAGTTGGTATGTAGAACAGAGGGTGATTCCTTGCACGGCTATATTTAATGGGTACATATAAATTTAGTGCTTCTAGAATCGCGGGACAGTTAAAGCAACCTACTAACTTTATATACAATAACCACACCTATTGGCTGTTCGCAGATCTCAAAACGGTGATCCAGGGAAAGAAATTTGGCTCCAATGAAGAAGTGATTGCCGAAACTAACGCCTATTTTGAAACCAAAGATAAATCGTTCTACACGGCTGGCATAGAAAAGTTAGGAAAGCGTTGGAATGAATGCATCACTCTTGAAGGAGACTATGTCGATGAATAAAGATGAATTTTGGCAAACAAATTTTGTTTTAATAGTTAGTCCCGGGACTTATTGATCGATGTGTTATAAACGTTTTATAGTATTGAAAAAAATGTCCAGCAGTAAAACAGTTAATACACTAAGGAAAATTAGTGGAGCGTCAATGTTTGAAAGAAGACGGAATGAAGATATCAGAAATGAATGCATGGATAAAATGTTTGAAAGAAGACGGAATGAAGATATCAGAAATGAATGCATGGATAAAATGTTTGAAAGAAGACGGAATGAAGATATCAGAAATGAATGCATGGATAAAATGTTTGAAAGAAGACGGAATGAAGATATCAGAAATGAATGCATGGATAAAATGTTTGAAAGAAGACGGAATGAAGATATCAGAAATGAATGCATGGATAAAATGTTTGAAAGAAGACGGAATGAAGATATCAGAAATGAATGCATGGATAAAATGTTTGAAAGAAGACGGAATGAAGATATCAGAAATGAATGCATGGATAAAATGTTTGAAAGAAGACGGAATGAAGATATCAGAAATGAATGCATAGATAAAATGGATGGTTTAAGGGGGGTGTTCTACTCTAGAAATTTGAAAAACAAATCATTTTTTTGTTTTTTGCATATTCTTAAAGTTTAGACCTTCAAGAATATGTTCTCAAAATAATTTTTATTAATTCTCAATATTTACGAAGTTATAGCTATAAATGAGGCAGCAATTACACCGCACCAGAATGACTCGGACAATAACGTCAAAACTTTAAACGCGTTTTTCTCTAAACTACTTTTTCGACCTGGTCGACATAAAATCTCGAGTTCTATCCAACCGATTGCCTTCTAATTTGGTGAGAAACTTTGATAAATATTTTTAAATCGTCCCTAAAAATTCAAAACTATTTTTGTTTACTATTTTTGAAAAATTTGAAAAAAAAAGGATAAAAATATTGTTTTTTTTTCAGACAGCCGCCATTTTACGTTTTTTTTTTTTCTATAACTACGAGGGTCATCCAGAAACTAAGGTCACAAGGGCTCCTGAGGCCGGGGGAAATTTTTTGTTTCAAAGTTGGTGCACCTGGCGTGCAGGGGGGATCCTAACGGTCAGTTTGTTTGGTCCCGTGTGTTTGTCGGCCATTTTGGCGTGGGTGTGTCACGACACCCCAACAATTTTTCAACGATCAGGAGGTCGAGGAAGCTGTGAAGAAGTGGCTGAAAGAGCTGGCGGCGGAGGTAAATGGCACTGGCATACAAAAGCTGGGTGCCCCAACTACAGAAATGTCTCGATCTCGACGGCGATTACGTTGAGAAATAGTTTAATATATTTGTGAAGTATCCTGTGAATTTCAATTAAATACAAGCATTTTTTGATCCTACATAAATGTTGTAACCTTACTTTCTGGATGACCCTCGTACAACGATATTATTTCTTATTAAGAAACTGTGTATGATTTTTGTTTCAGATTTACGAAAAGGTTCCAGTCATGTCGACCAGCTTACCCCCTTTTTTTACGACAAGATATAACAGCTGATAACATCTTGAATTTTCAATTTTTTTTTTGTACATTCTCAAATCATCAATAAAGAAACTGTAAAAAATGTACTGTAAAAATATTTTTTGTGTTTTTTTATTTAGTCTGAAAAAAAACGCCCGAAATTCACGCCTCTAGAATAGAATACCCCCTTAAGGAGCTTTAAGATGGTTTGGCGATATGGAGAGAATGAATCATGAAAGAATGACTAAGCGAGTATACAAGTCAGAAGTCCAAGGTGTGCGTGGAAGAGGTAAGAAAACGTGGCTGGACCAAGTAGACCAGATTTTGAAAGAAGATAAAGTGAGAAGTAAGAATAATAATAGAAGATTGTGCATGAATGTGGAGGAGGCGAAAGTTGTGTGATTGAATCGAAAAGTTAGGAGATCTGTTCTCTCTGCCTACTTCGCAAGAGACACGGCGTGATGATAAACAATTTAGAAATAAATTTTATTAACATATCAAGATTTCACTTCCACTTGTAACTGAAATAAATCACTTAACTAACACACTTTGGTAACAAAACATCATAAAAAGTCAATAACACTGTTATTTATTAGTTCTGCCCTTGACATCGTTTTTGAAAGAGAAAATTTTTTGCCGATAAAAACTACAGTAGATTCTTTGTGAAAATGTCAAGTACTGCGAAAAAAGACACTATAAAAAACCACACTGGATCTAACGTAAGGTAGGCATTGTCAGACGGGCAGACAGAATGAACACTCAATATTCACCAGTTAACAAAGGTCTTTACTTATCACATTGGCATTATCTAATCTTTATGTTACGAGATATAAGTTTGTGTACTTTAAACAAAGGCTGGCATGGAATTATTTTTTAACTGAAATAAAATATTTCCTCGTAAATAAAAAAAATCAAGTAAATAAAGAAGCTGTTGACAATTTTTTGACTATCAAGGAAGCATGTGATCCCAATGGAGAACGTATTAGGTGTACCGGAAAAGAATGTCGTTTTTTTTTGTTATCGCTTTTGAGTGGTCAGTTGTGCTTCGGCAGTCGAACTTTTACAACGTGTTCTGTGTTGTTTCTCTGACTACGTATACCTGGAGTGTATTAGGACTTTTAAACAAAAACATTTACAACCCTATATACAATGGAGAGCTTTGTACCGAATGAGGAATTTATTCGAAATATTATGCTTTACTATTTCATGACGAAATAAAGTGCAACACGTGCTACAAAAAATATTTGTGATTTACTGGGAGATATTTTGAATGTTCGTAAATGCCAGAGGTGGTTTAAACAATTTAAATCCGGCAATTTTGATCTAAAAAATAACCCTGGAAGTGGTCGACCTGTTAAAGTGGATAGCGATGTTTTAACTGAGCTGATTCAGCAAAATCCAACTTCAACGATTCAAGAACTCGCGGAGCAACTCGGATGTTCATGTCAAGCGTGCAAGAGCATATCAAAAAAATCGGCAAGACATGGAAACAAGGAAAATGGATACCTCATGAATTAAGTGAAGAGAATCTCGGTGAGCGTATAAACGCGTGCACTGAGTTATTGGAATTTAATACCAAAACTCCATTTCTACAACATCTTGTAACTGGTGACGAAAAATGGTGGGACTGCAAGGGAATAATTTATTTCGAAACATTAAAACCCGGACAGACAATTAACGCCCAAGTGTATTGTGATCAACTAGAGCATTTAGATGCAGAAATAAAATAAAAAAGACCTGCACTGGCTAATCGTGGACAAGTGTTTTTTTAACAGCACGATAATGCACGACCGAATACCTCCGCAAATGAAACCCCTAGGTTGGACAACTGTACCCATGTCACCCACCATATTCACCGGATCTTGCTCCATCGGATTACCATTTGTTCCGGTCAATGCAACACTTTTTAAACGGAAAAGAATACAAACATTATGAGGATGTCACAAAAGGCATATCTGAGTATTTTGCATCGAAACCAGCTGAATTTTACGAACGTGGTATTAAAAAATTGACTGAGGTGGAAGGAGGTTATATCAAACTATGGCAATTATATTTTGAACTAAGTTTTTATAAATAAATACATTAAATGCACCAAATTGTTTTATTAAAAAAACGACATTCTTTTCCGGTACACCTAATATATCTCAAGTATGTGGGGCAATTGAGAAAGACACAGCATGTTATAGAACTCTCTATCAAGAAAAGAAAAAAAAGGTGGTATTCAACTAACTCTTGACAAGTTTATAAAGAAAACACCTGAAAGCACTTAAACACGCCTCGTTAACTTTATTATGTATGTTGATAAATAAATATTTTTAATATATTATTGATAAATAAATATTATTATTGATAAATATATATTTAAAAATAGAAATTTTGATGTTTTTTTACATCCCTCTACTTTCGAACATTCGCACACATTTTCAGGAACCAATTATGTGCGAAAGTCGAGGGCCGCCTGTATATATATCCTTTTGTAGGAATCAATGTGAAATCAGGTAACTTCAGCCGTTCGACGTTTTTATCAGTGACGTGAGTTTCCTGAACAATGCTGATAATGACATTTTTGTCTAGCGTCAATTTTGATAGGTACTCTCTTTTCGTCACGCAGACATCTTTCTGGTTGGTTGGAACAGATTGCTGCCACATGGCAATAAACTCGCCAGGTTAAAAAAAAATATCTTCCACGTTAATCTGCAGTATCGACGTATCTGGGTCATTTATTATTGAGAACCATTGACTGAAGTAATAAGTAGCTTAAGTTATTCGAAGTAGCAACAAAATACACCAGAATATTATCAATGACGGGAGTTCTATGTGATCCGAAAATGCAAGTAAAGTTAAAAGGAAAAGTATACCAAACGATTGTCAGACCCGCACTCCTCTATGGCTCCGAATGCTGGACGATGTATAACTCTTACTCTAGGCAACTAGAAACTGCTGAAATGCGCATGCTAAGATGGTCAGCTGGTGTGTCGTTAAGAGACAAAATAAAAAGCTCACACATTCGTGGAAGCCTAGGTGTTACAGACATCAACAGCAAGATGGAGGAGAGGCGATTGAGATGGTATGGGCACGTTGGACGCAGAGCACCCGATCACATTGTGAACTAGGCAATCTCCATGGATCGTCCTCGAATAACAACCAGAGGAAAAACCAAAGAATTCATGGGTGGTGCAAAAACATAACCTGATGCAGAGGCACGGCCTGGGGGACGTAGTCTGGGACAGAAGAGCATACAACCTGAGAACGAGGAGAGCTGACCCCAAAAGTCTTCGCAGACAGTGAGTTGGGATGGAGCCAGGGAGAAGAAGCTTATAAACACTTATATATTTTGATGCAGTGAAAAGAGTATACGTGAAAAAAAAAACACGACCGTGTACTATTGCTAGCGGCGCCAGTTTTCTGGAGGTTGTTGTGATCTGGTTGGAGAAGAATGTCAATAATACAATAGTTTGTTCTAATCCTGAGTTAGAGCGCCCTTAGGAGAGTTCACTCTCTAAACGACACTATAAATTGTCATTTTAGTATAAAAGAAATAAAACTGATTTACCGTGGCCCTGTATATTACAATGAAACAATAAATGATAAGGTGAGTCACGTACCTGTTGCACTATTTATTGTATTGCGTTATCTGTCATGTAGACCCGACCCACTGATTCACGGGTTTCGGTATGAATTCAGGCAGTATCGTACAGTTAGATTATGGATATTGGTAAATAGTATACTCGTAGCAACAGAAAAATGTTAAGGTCATCTGATATACAATATTTAAGATTACCTTCGAGTATTGCTTGACATACATAAAATGCACCTGTTGCAATCGTTACAGAACTGGCTTGGCTGGAAGTACTGGAAAACATTTCCTTTGGTGTTGCTTTAAGAAGTATCTTCTACTAAACATGTATAGTAAACAATGTGTTCCTATTACATACAATAAAAGTTCGTTAATTTGAAATTCAAGGGAATTACAAATTTTACAAAAAAAAAGATGCGAGAGACTCTCGCGCGGTAGAAGTGAAACTTCTTAGTTCCTAGGAAAAGTTGATTTTATGCATTGCTTTTTTTCCATTTGTTAACGATTTTTTTAAAATTAAATTCTAATATAATACGCAAGCGTTTATTGGTTGACTTATGCTACGTGCTATATACACACAGTACACGCGGCGCATGCGCGTAGCGTGTGTATGATGTATTATGGATTTAAATTAAAAAATTAATTTAAATTAAAAATAATTACATTAATTAAATTGAATTTTTAATTTTTTTTTTTTAATTTTGTTTTATTATTTTATTTAATTTTAATGAATCTTTATTTAATTAATTTATTTTAATTTTAATTAAATTTATTATTAATTATTTTTAATTTAATTTAATTTAACTTTATTTAATTTTAATTTCATTCCTTCACTTAAAATAGAGTTTTCGTGATGTTCGGGCCAATTTGCCATACCGCACCTATAGAAGTTTCACTTCAAAAAATTCTTCTAGAGTACTCCCTGTAGAGTAGAGTGTAAAATAATAAGTCATTTTCATATTTCATAAAAAAATTGTTTTTAATTTTTTTTTATTCAACATAAAAATGTGTACGAAAACTTTGTGGCCGATGGTCGGCATCGTGGGATTAAAAGGGTTAAGGTCTCTTTACATCTTTCTAGTTAGTTGAAAGAGATTGCCACATGGTAATAAGCCAACCAGGTTGTATTGTATACAATGAAAGTGTAACACAATTGTTATATAATGAAGAGTTCAATAAATAATTATGATAAAACTAAACTGAAAGTTACCAGTATTACGGCAATCGCAGGTGTAGCTGGCCACCCCATCAATGCAGCTGCCCCCGTTGAGACACGGGGAGCCCCCTGAAAGAGTGCGGCAGTCGTCTATGTTGGTCTCACAGTATTCGCCCGTGAAGCCCGGTGGACACTTGCACACTGGAGGCTGAATCAGGAACAAGTCAAGTATGATTACAATGAGGTTACCCATTGGGTTCGTGAATATATCATATTGAATCATGAACTAAGTATAGTGAAATTTCGTGTTAAGTTTCTTTAATGCGCACAATTTCAGATACATGACTTGCTTTTATACATAACTTTTGGACTCTACAATACGTGTGTAACAATACACTACACAAATTATTGTCAACATGGTAAATACAAATGTACCCAAAAACCAACATTTCGATCGTACGTTTTTCTAATAATCATTAATTTAATTTAGTTTTGAGTTAATTTCATATAGAATATGTAAAAATAGATTATATAGAACATTTCTCTATACATTTTTTTACCACAATGTTTGTTAAGAATAATCATTTGATTTTTTTTATTTTTCATCAACGGTACACTAAGTGTTACATTTACAATATTTATCAAATAATCTTAAAATTAAAGAAGAAAATATAACAATTAAACAAAACCAAATAAATGACAAATCAACACAGTAAAAAAATTCAAATAACATGTAAGTAATACAAAGTTAAAGTTAGCCGATTACGGTCACTTTCTTAAGCTCGATGTGTATAACTTACCACTGGGTACTGTACTCCTGTATCTATTGTTCTACCACTTTTATCATTACGTTCGATAAGTCCGTTTAAAAAGAGCTTTATAGTATATTGAAATTTGAAAGAAGATATACTTACCAAGTCAATAATGGTTTCGCAAATCCCTCCGTGTAGACAGGGTTTGACTATGCAGTACGCTCTGTCGCAGAGTACTCCCTCCCATCCCGGCAGGCACGCGCAAGTAAAGTTGTTGCCGGTTATCTCGTCTGCAAAATATCCGTAAACAATATTCATTCAAGGAATATCACACATAAACTTATGACGTGTGGCTATTATACATACATTCATAAAAACCATCACGCCTTCTCCATATCGGGGTAGACAGAGAATGCGCCAGACTTTCCAATCACGGTACACATCTTTTGCCTCTTCTACATCCATACACCTTATAATTTCAGACTTTTTACGTTTCCTTCTTTCAAAATGTTATTCACTTGATCTAACCATATTTTCTTTAGTCGTCCTCTAACACTTCTTCTTCTTCTTAAACTTTCTATAGACTCAAGAGTCTGTTACTGCAGGATTGTCCTCCTGTGATGCTGAGCTCCAGCTATCTCTCCATCGTTTCGGGGGTCTCCCTGGTGGACGCCGTCCATCCGGCACCCCATGCAGAGCTATATATGGAATTCTTGTGGAATTCATTCCCTGTACATGTTGGTACCAGTATCGTCGATTCTGCCGTCCCCATCTGACCACATCTTGGACCTCACAGACCTATCAGATTGTGGTATACCTTACATGATTACGCAAAGTCTTCCTAGCAATAGCGCGCAGAGCTCTCATTTCCGTTGTCCTTGGCATACTTTTTGTTCTGACAGTGTCCGCCCTCGCTTCGATGCCATATGTGAGGATAGGTCGCACACAGGTCTTATAAATGCGTACCTTGCTATCTGTTCTCATATCTTTATTCCTCCATATTACATCTCTCAGGCAGCCCGCCACAACTACAGCTTTTTCTACCTGAGGCCTTACTTCTCTGGGGAGGTCATGAGAGCTGAGCAGTTCACTGCCAAGATATCTGAACTGGGTTCCTCTAACACACCTTGCATTAACATTTGCATTAGTTTTTTTCATTCATTCATTCCACGTGCCCAAACCATCTCAGATTGCTCTACTCCATCTTACTCAACACATCAGCCTTAAGTTCACATTCATCCCTAATCACTTCAATCCATATTCAGGTCATACATTGTCATCCCATGTATTCTTTTAAGTGCACCAATTTTTACAGTGCTGTAAAATTTTATTCTTCTCAGAGTTTGATTTATTTATTTACATATAAAATAACACACCAATTCAGGAACTACTCAAAAAAAAACATTTTGACCAAGAGAGAACTACGCCTTTATAAGGTCAGCACTTGTTAACATAGGTCCATTTTATAAAGAGATTATAGTGTACTTAAAAATAAATTAAAGAGTCTTTGACTAGACAGGCTATGTACCTCTCTGTTGCAGGCAGGCAGAACCCATGCGGCAGGGCTTGTGGGCGCAGGTGAGTAGGCGAGGGGCCTGGCAGCGAGGGCCAGTCATCTCGGAGGGGCACTTGCATCTGTAGCCTCCTGGCTCATCCAAGCAGGTGCCTCCGTTCTCGCATGGCGATGACAGGCACTCATTTATGTCTATATCACATCTGTAAACAACAATTGTTTATAATTCTATTGGAACTTTGACATGCTGGTCTTCTTCCGAGTACAGACTCCCAAGAAATGTTGTCGTTGGGGAGCTGACGGGGGGCAGGAGGCACAGTGGTCAGTGCAAGAAGGACGTACTGCATGAGACACTTAAAAATATTAATGGTCAACACTACTGGGAGCAAACAGCAGCAGATATAGCCAAATAGAATGGAACTGTTGCTTGTTATCAGGGATCCAATACAGAAAGATGACGCAGACAGGCTTTGCAAGTACTGAAGCTCCTTGTCCTATATGCAACAGGATATGCCAAGTTTGATCAATTTTAATGGAGAGTTTGAACATGCATCACATTGCAGCCAAATTTGTCAATCGACCAGAAGGAGCATCGGGTTAACATCTCTTAAGATCTTCGTCAACATACCAATTATGACCTAACTTTCATTTCGAGGATAATCACAGGAGATGAGACTTGGGTTTATGGGTATGACCCTAAAACTCAAGGCTCAAGGTGAAACATTTTAAGGTGGTAGAAGAGATTGAATCTGAATTGCAGGCGGTGTTTGACCAGCTTAACAATGAAGACTTTGTGGGGGATTTTGCAGCATGGCAGAAACGCTGGATTCGCTGTTTTAATGTAGAAAGAGATTATTTTAAAGGCGATGCAGCCCGAAATTGAATAATTTAATAATAAAGATGTTTTCAAAGTCAGTCCAGTTTTATATTGATCATACCTTGTATAAATTAATAGTTGAGCTCAAAAATATGCTGTAGTTAACCCTTATCTTGGCAAAGTTCAATTTATCCAAATATTAACGTTTTTGATTGTTACACGGTAAGTTATGAAGGAAAATTAAGAAAAAAAATCACAACTTTTCCTTATAATTTTTTTTTATATGTAACACTCAAGTTACATTGCCAAAATATCAATTTTTACAAAACACAAAAAGGGCTATAAAGTGATGACAAGAATAACATTTACATAGCTGAATTATCAACAAATAAAATGGTTTGAATAATTTTCCTCTACATGTAGGGATTAACCTGTACACCTCGTTAAAAATCAAATTCCACGAATCCTATGCGCGGCACAATTTCGGCGTTTTTTAATTTCTAAGTTTAAACGCGTATTTTGTTTAGAACCACTGATATTTGATTACAACACCATGTAAACATGACATTCAAGTAATTTTCTGATAATAAATAATAGTCATTACTCTTAAGGAGACTCATTAAATAAAGGAGATAAACTAAACATTACGTAAAATACACAAAGGAATGCTACAGATCAGATCACAGGTGTTTGTGCTTCCCGCGAGAAACACGTTAATAAGATATTTAAAGATTACCCCAATTTTCAAAATGCACCCACGCTGTCCAGACATGTTGACCCGATGTCGTTTGAAAGCTTGTAGTGTTGTCAATATTTATCACCAGATGATACCACTGCACATAATAGTGCACGAATAGTATTTGAATGTGTTGCCATATTTGAAATTACGTTCGAGTTTCTGGATTTAAAAAAATAATCCCTAAATTAGTGTAACACCTGTGTTACAATGCAATGATAAGGGTTAATAGCTTATTATTAAAAATAAAAAAAATGTTTTTTAGTTTCCTTACTATACCGAAATCGTCCTCCACATTTAGTTATGAGGTCAATGTTTCGTAACAGCATATTTCCTGAAAAGTGAGTAAATGCGGAGCCGACAGATACTTACAGCCACCCCTCCCAGCCGGGGGGACAGAGGCAGGTGTAGTTCCCGATGCCGTCCACGCACGTGGAGTTGTTGTGGCACAGTGCCCCCACACACTCGTTCACATCCGTGCTGCAGTCCTCGCCTGCATAGCCCACTCGACACGCACACGCGTAGCTTATTTCTGAGTTCTCGCAGTGTCCGCCTGGAAGGAAAATATAAATTGTTAATATCAAAGAAGCTATAACTTGTATGGTTTTTAAATGACAGTCTAATAAACAGTTGGATAGATGGATTCAATGCAGGTTTTGTTTTAAAAAAGTATATATACATATTTGTATTATCCAGTATTATAGTTGGTAAAAAAAATTTAGATTCCGATTCCAATTATAGTACATAAAGGGTCTTTCAAATTGAGCGGTTTTTTAAATTCTTGGATAAAACACAGATGGCGTCGCGAACTTGCCTGGGTCTTGTGACATTTGAGAAGTGTAATGTATGACATTTATACAAATGGAGTCGTATATAATACAACAACGCGTTCAAATTGTTGAATTATTTTATGTATTGTATATCTCCGGAAACGGTGATGTTAATTGGCCACCAAGATCATGTGATCTGACACCGTTGGACTATTTTCTCTGAGGTTACGTGAAAAGTCATGTCTATAAGAATGACCCTCGATCAATTCCTGAGCTGAAGGACGAAATTATTCGCTTTATTGGTGAGTTAGAACCGCAATTATGCCAAAATGTCATCGAAAATTTTGACAAAAGAGTGGACATCTGTGGAGCTGCAAGAGGTGGACATTTGGTGGATATTAATTGTTGTGTTTAATTGTCACACATTATACTTCAATGACCAATAAAAATTTTCAGTGATTGTGTAATTCATAATAAAGATTATTTTTTGTAAAATTATGTCCCTTGAATTTCAAATAAATAGACTTTTACTGTCTATATTTTTATATTAGGTGTTAACATAAGTTGTGTCCGTTTTTTGCCACATTAAAAATGAGCACCAAAAGTAAAACAAAATGGTAAAGGTTATACGTCATTCGAAATGAAATTTTCTGCTCTACAAGATATTGTGTTTGCTTTTACGTTACATATATTATTTTATTTGATTACAAGCCTTCAAAATGGAATGTCGAGTAGACGAAAGTGAGCATTTTCGACACCTCCTTCTGTTCGCGTTCAATCGAGGGAATAAAGCGGCCAAAGCTGCTCGCGATATTTGCGGAGTGTTCGGTGAAGATGCTATGAATGAAAGGACAGCTCGTCGATGGTTTTTGCGTTTCAAAGACGGTAATTTTGACCTGAAAGACATGGAGCGTTCCAGACGACCAGTGGACTTCGACGAGGACCGCTTAAACCATATTATTCATGAAGATCCCTTTCAAACCACCGTAGAATTGGCTGAGCAGATGAATTTTAGTCACATGACTGTATACCGCCATCTTAAATCAATGGGAAAAGTCCAGAAGTTCGGCGCTTGGGTTCCACATGTTTTGAGTGAAAACAACAAAAATCAACGTTCGACAATCGCTTGAACGCGAACGGAAGGAGGTGTCGAAAATGCTCACTTTCATCTACTTGACATTCCATTTTGAAGGCTTGTAATCAAATAAAATAATATATGTAACGTAAAAGAAAACACAATATCTTGTAGAGCAGAAAATTTTCTATCGAATGACGTATAACCTTAACCATTTTGTTTTACTTTTGGTGCTCATTTTTAATTTGGAAAAAAACAGACACAACTTATGTTAACACCCAACATAACCAATTCAAAACAGTTTCATGGATGTAAAAATCACCAACAACCGATAAGTCAAATTAGAGTTAATTGAAATCTCTAGATAGTGCCTTTATCAGATCAGAGTAAAACAGTAACATCAATGAAAATAAAAATATAATTTACCATTGAGACAATCTCTTTGGAAGCAGAGAGCGCAGCCGAGAGTGGGCGGGAGGCTCTGCAGGGCCAGGTGCTGGCGCCGTCCCGGCCGCAGCGTGCTCTGGTCCGGGTACAGCTGTTCCAGGGGGAAGTACGCCAACAGCATGTCTCCGATACGCACCTCACCCAGGCAGCCCTGCAAAGCAAACATGTTGGAATTCAGAAATTGTACAGTATACAATATGGTGCATTCAATAATTTATTTCCATGTCCTGAACATCAATTGTCTCGGGCTTCCAATTGCATTCAATTAAGTTCTACCCGGAGTATATCTTGATGCTCCAGATTAGAATGTGTTGTGAGGCCTCTATATCCTCACGATTCTTAAACGTTAGGCTAATCTCTCTATCATAACTCTGATGGACGGTGTATCATATCTGTAAATATGAACCGAATTTTTTTTTATAGAAAATACACATTTATTGTATTGAAAATGGTAAAAAATAATTTATTCAAACTATTGCCCATCGCTACGAGTAGCTACACATTTTTTCCTTCTCTGTGGCAATTTGTGGATGCCACGCCAAAAAAACTGTTGCTCTTTTGAGGCAAACCAATCATCGAGCCATTTTCGTAAGAAGTGAAACGCTGCTCAGCAAGTGCGTGTTCCATCGATGCAAATAAGTAGTAATCGGATGGAGCCAAGTCTGGTGAATAAGCCGCATGCAAAAGTATTTGTCAACTAAACGGCTCAATCGTTTCCTTGACCGGTTTTGCTGTGTGAGATGGTGCATTATCATGAAGCAAAATCACTTTGTATTGCCTCTTGATATTCTGCTCGTTTTTCACGCAATGCTTGGTTCAAATCCATCATTTGTTGTCGGTAGCGTTCAGTATTAATGGTTTCGCCAGGTTTTAGCACCTCTTAATAGATAACACCCTTGTGGTCCCACTAAACACAGAGCATTGTCTTCCATCCATAGCGATTTGGCCTTGCAGTCGATGTTGCTGGTTTGCGTGAAGTTACCCATGATCTTTTACGCTTAGGATTCTCGAAATATATCCATTTTCCATCGCCAGTCACAATTCGATGGAGAAATGATTTTCTTTTGTACCTGGCGAGCAGCATTTTGCAAGTGGTTTTTTGGTTTTCCTGCTGTCTTTCATTCAGTTCATGTGGAACCCATTTTCCCACCTTCTGGATCTTTCCTATGGCTTTCAAACGTATGGAGACGGCTTCTCATGTCACATTTAATTGATCCGCGAGTTGTTGTTGCGTTTGAGCGTCATCCTCATCCAACAATGCTTGCAATTCGGCATCTTCAAACTTTCTCGGTGGTCTTCCACGTTCTTTGTTTCTCACGTCAAAATTGCCACTTTTGAATTTTGTAAACCACTCAAAGCACTGTGATTTACCAAGAGCATGCTCACCGTAAGCTTCGACAAGCACTCAATGCGATTCTGCGGCAGTTTTCTTCAAATGGTAACAGAAAATCAATGCTGTCCGCAAATCGTAGTTTTCAGGCACAAAAACATACATGTTCAACACTATGAAAACATATGTAGTTGTATTAAACTTGTATTGTTGTGAGTTAAAAGTCTTTGACAAACGTAAACACAAGAGAAAGGCGCCAATGACGCGGTTTGACAGTCATTACATTGACAACTAGAGCCATCTATGAGAAAATTCTGGGTTCATATTTACAGACCTGGTAAGACAGATGTAAGATTTGTCTCTAGTGGGCAACTACAAGAACTAATGCAATATAAAAAATCAAATGAAAATGAGAACGAAATATGAATAGTTGTCACCCCCTAGAAATGTGGTCTGTAATCAGTTGGCTGAAAAATTGGCTGTAATTCTAGCAAAACCTTTCGACACGACGGCCTAACACAATATCTGATCACATTTGATAAAACAGTGTATATCACCTTATAATTCTCCCCGATGGTCCCGTCGCTGCCAGTCCAGAAGTCTACGGCCTCTGTGTCATCCAACATGCCAGGCTCCGTGGAGAAACCCGTCCCCGCCAGGTCCACGGTGTTTCCACTGAACACACTGTCAGTCTCCTGGAGAAGGAAACATATTTACAGTCAGTGAAATTAAAGCTTTCATTAATTTGATGGTGTGATGCAACGAATGATATAATCCATTTTAATAATAATTTAACATCCTTTTAGTTTCATCAGAGGTAATGCCATTAAACACCTACATTCAGATTGGTCCACATTCCAGTACATGTCCCACATTAGTGCGAGCCCGTGGTCTCCCTATTGTAACAAAGGTAGTTGCTGTGAGACATGCGTCCGGTGCTGTGAGACAAGGTGGATGCTGTGATCATATAATTATTTATCAAGATTTAAAGTTCTCCAAAACATATAGAAGTCAAAGAAAATTGCAACAAAATGCTTGAAATATGATTTATAAACTTTAGGAAGTAACCCTGTATATAAATATTATTTACCGGGAGTCCAGAAGATTTAAATGGTGGTCTATCCATGGTATACGCAGTCTTGTCATCCAAGTTCCTAGCAGCACTGGCCGTGACGCCGGCCGGTGTGGTTCCATTGAGCGAATTAGATGTAACCCCTCCCAGCAGGATCTCTCCCGTGGCGAGCAGATCCATCCAAGACTGACCGTCAAACTCTGACGTGAAGGCTGGAGTGTCCTCCTTCATCCAGTCACCAAATCCACCTAGAATGGAGACAAAGATTAAATTGATGGGCGCAAATATTTGGAGATTATGTACAATGCAAAAATTCACAAGTAGTGAAGATTGAAATCCTTGTTGCAGAGGAGATCCTGCATCTTGAAGAAGAAACTTCGCACCATTCCTTTTCCCTTGGTATGTTTTCTGCATTTTTCTTACCAAATATGTTTTTATAAACATATGCAGCTGTGGAAAAGTTCCTAATCTAATGACAGCGTCACCATCTTCCTATCTTTACATCCAACTTGTAATTTTTTTAATCCGTCGATAATAGTTGATTCGAATCCGGAATTAGATTCCCCTTGAGGAGAGTCTGCTCTCTAAACAGCACTATATAAATTGTCTTTTTATCTTCTTCTTAAACTTTCTGTAGACTCTCAAGAGTCTGTTACTGCAGGATTGTCTTGTGATGCTGAGCTCCAGCTATCTCTCCATCGTTTCGGGGGTCTCCCTGGCGTCCGCCAGGGAGACCCCCGAAACTATATAAATTGTCTTTTTATCATTATTATTATTTTTGTATGTCTCACCCCGGATGAACTTGTCTCCCATGTGCAGGTGGATGCTAGTCCATTCGTAGTCGGGGCTTTGCTTGCGGAAGCGCTGCACACGTGGTAATTGTTCAGGCTGCTGCCTCCACTCAACGGCCACCTGGTCGCGGAACACTGACACTGACACCATGTCTCCCGCAGCATTCTCTATGTGCAGTAGGGTGCCACCTGTCTTGGATCTGAAATGTAACATTAAACAACAGTGATAAAATATTTAACATGTATCCTATAATGATTTTTTAGAATACTGGTTCTCTGAATATAAGGGCATCTTTCAATAGCATAGCGAAAATACAGGATATGGTTTTGGAAGATCATCGATCGACTGTGGATGTGATAGCTGACACCATAGGCATCTCACATGGAACAACATGGCATATTTTGGCTGAAGTTTTGGGTTTCAAAAAACTGTGTGCACAATGGGTGCCGCATTTGCTAACAATGCAACAAAAACACGTTCGAATGCGACTTTCTGAGCAACATTTGGAGCAATTTCGAAAGGATAAAAAGGATTTTCTGCGTCGATTCATCACTATGGATGAGACTTGGGTCTACCACCATGATCCTGAAACAAAACAAGAGGCTAAGGAGTGGTGTGAACCAGGCACTTTGGCTACGAAACGAGTTCGTGTCCAGAAATCGGCCAAGAAGGGGTTAGCGTCAGTTTTTTGGGATGCAAAAGGAATTTTATTGATAGATTATCTCCAAACTGGTAAGACAATCAACTCTGATTATTATTGTGACCTTTTGGACCAGTTGGATGAAAAAATTTGTGAAAAAAGACCCGGTTTGCAGAAGAAAAAAATCATTTTTCATCAAGACAATGCACCTGCTCACACAGCTCAAAAAACCATCGCGAAAATCAGTGAATTGGGGTACGAATTGTTGCAGCATCCACCCTATTCGCCAGATTTAGCTCCCTCTGACTTCTGGCTGTTCTCACACCTCAAAAAATTCCTTCGTGGACAGCATTTTTCATCAAACGAAGAGGTTATAGCCGTCGTAGAGGAGTATTTTGCAGGCCTTCCAGAAAGTCACTTCCGTGATGGGACAACAAAGTTGGAAGATCGTTGGACCAAGTGTATTGATCTTATGGGAGACTATACTGAGCAATAAAAGCGATTTCCCCCCAAAAAAAATGTATTTTCATTTCCGCTTTCAAAACTTTTTTTGCCTAACCTAGTAACCATCTCTTGATGATTTCTGTGGCTTAGTTGACAAGACACTCGTTTTACTTCCATAGTACACAGCAAAAATTTAAAAGACAATCTAGTAAAATAATTTGTTTGGTAATAATACTTGAACATGTGTGCGAATCTTGTTGCCTCTGCACATGCGTGGTAGTATTACCAGCCTTCCGTCAGCTCAAGAGGATGTTTCTTAGAAGTCTGTATTCAGGCAAGCAAGTTACGTGTCCAGACGAATACAGGCAAGCACATGACACAAGAATCTTGATGCTAGAGGAGTTGGCTCTATGATCGAATCTTCATTATTTGTCTGTGTCGTATTTAGGGAATCTGTGATTCACATTCGTATATCGGTACGATTAAAGCTTTATAGACTTCAATTTTGGTTTACAGTGTTAGATCGTGATTATTGAACGCTCGTCTGCAGAGAGCCCCAAAACGGCAAGGAAGCTGCGCGTAATCTTATCTAGATTAAGGATACTTACCTATACATGATGGTGATGGAGTCTGCAACGATGGGCGTGTCGGGTGGGTTCATAGCGTATGCAAGAGGGGCCGAACGGCCGTCCATGGTGGCATTGGCCAGACACTCGTAGCCTGCGTCCAGGTTGCGGCAGGTGGAGCCCGCGGGACAGTCCTGCAACTGGCAGAACTCCATCTCTTGGCACGCCTTGCCTTTATAGCCTCGAGGGCACTCACATCTGTGAACAAAAGCCTAATCATGAGAGAAGGTAATTGTGGACATGGAAAAAGACTGAATAAATGCTGTAGAAATTCATGCATTAAGAATACAATGTATTACAGAATGACAATGTATAGCAGAATACGGGATTAAGTATTGCCATGAGGAAATTTATTCCCGCTAACCAAAAAAATGTTAACTTGCTTATTAAGCAAGTTAACATTTTTAAGCCTTAATTGGAATAGACTGAGGTCCCAATTAGTTTGGGTATCATTTAAAATAAAAATTGGATACAACTTTGATCCCTAATGACATATACAGTATCCGGCAGTGAGTAATACACATCGGGCTTAAGAAAGACTGTCGGCTATAATAGACTTGTAGAGCGTCGTCTGTGTCATTCATACACGTGTTCCGTCGCGATTTGTCAGTCGTTACCGGACCGGACTGTTAGCGCATCGTGCGACAGAGACGGCGCTCTACAAGCCGAAGTTAGTCGATTATGGCCAACAGTCTCTTTCTTAAGCCCGATGCGTATTACTTACCGCCGGGTATTGTATGTGTGTATTACGGATCAAAGACGTAATTCCTGAGAGTAAAAGAGAAGATATACATATTCAAATTATTTTTAATAGGTGAAATTTATTTGAGATAAGACCTGTGTCCGCCCCATAATGACATACAGCATATGTCATTATGGGGCAGAATGAGTCCAGAGCCGACACTGTCAGAACCAAAAATCTCCTTCGAACCAGTGAAATGAAGGTACTCAGGAGTATCGATGGCAAAACCCTTCGTGATAGAGTACGAAACACAGAAATCCGAAGGACGTGAGAAATTGAAGATATTGTCAGATGGGGACGACAGAGAAGTTTCTGGAACGAACATGTATCCAGAATGGCGGAACCAAGAGCCGTAAGAATGGCCAGGGACAGTATCCCCCAAGCAAGCAGACCTCCAGGACGACCTCCCAAAAGATGGAAAGACAGGTGGCAGTCGACGTCGCAAGAGGCAAACAATGATGCAGGACCATAACAGGCCTAAAATAAGATGATGAAGAAGAAGAAATTTATTTGTTATTATCAACTAAATTTCTGTAAAAAGATAGCTGTGTTAGGCTTCTAAATTATTCCCTTTTAGTATTTTCTGTAATTTACTTAAAAATAAGAATACTGAAGATATTGAATTTTAAAGGGATGAACTTTTAAGTCGTACGAGACATCGCTAATGCTGATGAACATTTGCGAGTCGATCAGCATGCACAGTCTCATTGGCCTGCTCTATACTTTGCTCTGTTTGAAAAGTCCACAGGTGACCTCAGAGTCGAGATTTTAGCGTGGAACCAGTCTTTTCAAATCTTTTAATCCACTGCTTAATTGAGTTGGTCCTCGGACACTATCTTATGCTGTGTAATTGGTACTCAACACAAAATAAATTTTTAACAGTTGAACCATTATTTTCGATGCAAAACGCGCGCTGTTATCCCATGAAGTGAATTATGGCGACTAAAACTACCAGAACCGATTGAGCAATTGACGCTTCCGTGTCCTTCTCCCTCTATGCGTTCTCGAGTAATAAAGAAAACGAAAGTGCACACGTATTATGTATTTAAGTATAACCTGTATCAACATTAAAATAAAATAAAATGACATTCATCAATGTGACAGACCTGAAATCATTCCACGTTATTTTGCAGGTGCCGTTGTGGCGACAGGGGTTATGCGCGCAGGAGTTATCAGAGATCACCCCCTCAAGAATTGTATCCTGTTGGAATGTCACCTCACCGAAAGGGGGCGGCATCTCCACATCTGGAGCCTGTAGCGGGAAGAACTCTACGATCATCGTGCGGGAACCATTCGATATCTGAAACACAAAAATAATAATATTGTTAGTCCTTCTTCATTCATTCGTTCTACATGCCCAAACCATCTCAGAGTGGTTTTCTTCCTCTTACTAAATACATCAGCCTTAAATTCACACTCATCCCTTATTCACACTCATCACTCAACCTTAAATTCACACTCATCAATTGAATTCAATTCACCCTTCTTTTAAAGCTTCACAAGGGAGCATATGGAGGCCACCAGTCTTCTCCATTCAGAGCGGTTTTGGACGGTGTTGGTAATCTCCCTCCACGACATTCCTAACGCTCAGACTTCCTTGTCATAGGAACGGTACACCATGAGAGAGGGTCTTCCAGGCTGTCGGGACCCCAATGGACAGAAAAAAATAGCGCTCTCCTCGGCCAATTATCATCGGGGATTCTCAGAACATGTCCCAGCCAGGAGCATCGCCTCTCCCGAATTACAGAGACGACAGACCCCTGCCGGGTGCGCCGGCGTACAGCGTCGTTTGTTATGTGGTCATACCACCTGATTCCCAATATCCTCCTGAGACACCTGTTTTCATAACTAAGTATCTTGCGCTCCTGAGCCTTGGTGAGATGCCAAGATTCACAGCCGTACAGGAGGATTGGAATGCCATATTCGTTAAACAGGCGGCATTTTGTTGTGACACTGAATCCAGTCGCCTTCCAAATCCTATCCATGTTGTTGAACGCCTCACACTCATCACTCAGCCTTAAATTCACACTCATCACACAGCCTTAAATTCACACTCACCCCTTATTCACACTCATCACTCAGCCTTAAATTCACACTTATCCCTCATTCACACTCATCACTCAGCCTTAAATTCACACTCATTCCTTATTCACACTCATCACTCAGCCTTAAATTCACACTCTTCCCTTATTCAAACTCATCACTCAGCCTTAAATTTACACTAATCACTTTATTCCGTATTCTCTAATATATTGTCACCTTCTAAGTGAACGCATTTCTACAGCATTTATTCAGCTTTTTCCCACTTGACCGTCTCTGCAACAATGAGGTACATTTGTGACAATTTTATATGATACATACATACCATCATGTAATTTCCCTGTTGGGGTAGGCAGAGAGGATAGAATGGCAGATTTTCCTATCTGGAGACTCATCCCTAGCCTCTTCTATATCCATACACCTTCCATTTTTCATTCACTAGAGACGGATATTTTAAGTAAAATTAAGAAAGAACTCATGGTTTGGCCACATTGAGAAAATGAGTTGCAAAAGACTTACGAAACAAATATAACAAGTAATAGTTAGGTCTTCATGGCCTAGTTAATAAGACGTCTTTTTTCAAACCCGGGATTTGTGGGTCCAATTTCTGTTGGTACGCAGATTTTTAAAAAAAGATTCAGTCTGATTTTTACGTAAGGATTTTTTCTTTCTGGTTGGTTGGAAGAGATTGCCGTATGGCAATTATCCTGCCAGGTTGTATTGTTATACAATGAAAGTGTGTATGTCTGAAATTAATAGAGAGCAAGAGGTAGACTGAGGATAGAGTAGATGGAGATAGTTTGTGATAATTCAATTGTAAGAAAGGTAAGAAGTATGTGAAATAGAAGAGCATATATATGATGAGATGTATGGGTATGGACGAGACGAGAGTTGTGTGTATGGATAGATCAGTTCTCTCTGTCTACCCCGAAAAGCTTTGTCTAACAGTCAAAATAGAATAAAATCAGAAGATGGTAGAGAATTAGTTACCTGCACATCCTGTATGATCCCCTTGAAGTGGTCGGTGGGAGAAGAGGGTAGATTAGGCCCCACTACTGGGACAGCGGCGTCCGCCTGTCTCACGGCTCTCGTCGAGGAGACGGGCAGGGGCTGCCCTCCCAGGTAGAGGATCTGCAAATCAATCAATACAATCATTAGAAATATTTTCCTATAATATCCACATTTAACATAACTTGTGTCCGTTTTTTTTCCAATTTAAAAATAAGCACAAAAAGTAAAACAAAATGGTAGAGGTTATACGTCATTCGAAAGAAAATTTTCTGCTCTACAAGATATTGTGTTTGCTTTTACGTTACATATATTATTTTATTTGATTACAAGCCTTCAAAATGGAATGTCAAGTAGACGAAAGTGAGCATTTTCGACACCTCCTTCTGTTCGTGTTCAATTGAGGGAATAAAGCTGCCAAAGCTGCTCGCGATATTTGCGAAGTGTACGGTGAAGATGCTACGAATGAAAAGACAGCTCGTCGATGGTTTTTGCATTTCAAAGATGGTAATTTCGACCTGAAAGACATGGAGCGTACCCGGACGACCAGTGGACTTCGATGAAGACCGTTTAAACCATATTATTCATGAAGATCCCTTTCAAACATCTTCATGAATGAGTCGAGATACTAGGGACGCCATTGCTACATCCAGTAGCCGTGCGATAGTTGCAACGAGAGGATATATTTGATTTTTCCAATGGAACAGGATAACTTGGATACCAAATTATTTATTGATAATGTCAAGCAAATCTTCCTTATTATTGAATTATTTATTGATGTCAAAAAAAAAAGATAAATCTTCCTTTATAATGTCAAGTAAATCATTAAAAGACTTCACTGACATGAGAAAGTAGTTAAAAAAATTCCATCTTTTATCAAATTTGGATATAGATAAAAATTGCCATAGTTTCTCAAATTTGGATACAAACATACTGCGAGTCATTCTAACATTTAAAATTGGATGTACCATATATGATATCGTCTACTTTCTCTTTTTTTGCGTCTTTGCCATCGTCGGTACGCAACCCACAACACAACAGCTTCCTCCAACTCCATTTTGTATACTGACTGAATGCTACCTCTATAAACTCGCGCGAACAACGCCTCATCTGGACGTAACAAAAAAAACGCGCGATTCGAGTAGCGTGTTTTGAATCGC